>OZ010796.1:321127453-321269806 GCA_963932465.1 Maratus speciosus
GAACTGACAAAGCTAGAGTGTAGGACAAGTGTCTATCTAAAGTACACTGGCCTCCAAAAGTTAAGGTACAGGGATTGGATGCTTTCAATTAGTGATGGGCGATTCTCGAGAATTCGACAATCGAGAAAAATCGTCATCGTAAAAAATCACAATCGATACAGCCATCGATTAATTCCTAGAATCTACAATCGAGATGTTTTACAATCGATTATAACGAGAAAAGCTAAAAACAGTTATTGGAAAACTTAGCTATTATTCTGGCCGACAATTTCATAGTAGTGATAGGGCTTAGTGATGGGCGATTCTCGAAAATTTACCAATCGAAAAAAATCGTTATCGTAAAATACACAATCGATACAGTCATCGATTACTTTCGAGAATCTACAAAGGAAATGTTCTAGAGTCGATTATTGAAATCATTGTTTTTACATATATATAAGGCAGATTTTATTATATTATAGGGTAACTGAAAACAGATGGAATAAAAAAACAACAAACCAAAGGGAGGCTATAAAAGAACCATAAGACTGGAAAAGTCTTGTAAGGGTGCCCCCTGGTTGAAAAAAGCTGAAAAAACGCGAGTAGCTATGAAGCGGTAAGGGGAGTTTAAGTATCAAAAATTAGAATTTTTCGGCAATTAGCACCAAAATGGCCAAAGAAATAAGAATCAAAAGCACCCCCTAGTGGCAAAAACATGAACTAAAGGATGATAAAAGGGATCAAAAATTTTTATTGATTTTTCTACGTTATTTGAGATTGGATCTTTAATTTCCCCATTTTTAGAAATTCTTCGACCGGAATACATTAAACGAACCCCCACGGGGAGCAAAGTAGGGGGGAGGGGCAAGGAAAGTGCATAATATGAATAAGTGGTCACAGGACTTTCCAACGATATGTCACATGAGGGATGTCGGCTAAATTTAGAAAAGTGCCCCCGCGTGGGGCAAAGTAAGGGGAGGGGCGCGGGCGATATATAAAATGAAATAGTAGTCACAGAGCTTTCCAATGATATATCACATGAGGGGTGTCAGCAAAAGATAGAAAAGAGTCCCAACTCCCAGGATTCCAATTATCGTGCCCCCCCCCCCCCCCGAAATATACCCTGCCCATCCTTTTCTTTGAAATTTTTATAGATTAAAAATTATTTATCGGAGGGCTCCGTAAAAAAATCCGATCTAAAATGTTTAAAAACGCTACGATTTCAAAAAAGTTCGAAAAGTGCCTCTCTCGGGGCGCCAAACTAGGGAGGGAAGAAGAAAGGTTCATAATATGAAAGAGTAACTTTCCGATGATAACCGAAAACTTTCCGATGATATATCAAATGACTGGTCCAAAAAAAGTTTGAAATCTACCCCTCCCACGTGGGTTCCCTCTTTTATCCCAGAATATACCCGGAAATCACGCAGCCCCACTTTTAGAATTTTATATTTAATAAATAATATTTATCGGAGAGCTCCATTAAAAAAACCTCATTTAATGATATTTATTGTAGAAATCTCTACAATTAAAAAAAAATTCCCCCCCCCGCACCGCTTCCCCCCCCCCGCCCCCTTCCGGAATTCAACTCTGAGAGGAGAAAGGTTCATAATATGAAAGAGTGGTGAAAGGACTTTCCGATGATATGTCAAGGAGAGGTTTGGTAAAAGTTTGAAAATTACCTGCCCCCCCTTTGTCCACTCTCGCGCCCCCCAGAATTCACTCACCTTCCTCTTTGAACTTTTTATATTTAATGAATATTATTTATCTGAGTCTCCAGGTATGGGGCAGCTTGGCAGAGCTAAAATAAGAGAAACATTGAAAATTCGGGGCAAAATGACACTAAATTTAACAGTAAAGTTTGAAACTAGGACTATACAGAACTGAATATATAAGCCACTATGCTTCATAACCCACATCGGTTAATAGCAATAAAAAGATAAGTGCCAGTTAAACTGATGGCATTGAGCTCACAGATTATTCACACTAATTGTATATTATACTCTTATTTCAAAGAATAATGTCCCTCAAAAAATAAATGAAGGGAAATATCCCCCGTTTGCCCCTTTTATACTTAACCAATGAACATCCAAATCTAATCAGGGAAACTCCTTAACTATAATAAATCAGTATATCAAATTTGAAGCAAATCAGATAATTCTGCATGAAAAAAAGAAACATATCGCTAAATTAAGGGTGGTCTAACCCCTTTAACCCTTTTATACTTAACTAATGAACCTCCAAATCTAATCAGGAAAGCTCCTTATCAGAACGAACATAGAAAAAAAAATTAAAGCAAATTGAATAATTCTCCATGAAAATCCATTTATCTAAATTAAGGGGAGGGGACTTGCCCCCTTTTCCCCCTTGTACACTTAACCACTGAACTTTCAAATCTAATGAAGGAAGCGCCATATTGGAATAAATCGGTATATTAAATTTGAAGCAAATCGAATAATTCTGCATGAAAAACCTTTTTATCTAAATTAAGGGGGAGACTAGCCCCTCCCCTTTATACTTAACCCATAAACACCAAATCTAATCAAGGCAGCTTCTTAACATAATAAACCGGTATCCCAAATTTGGAGCAAATCGAATAATTCTGCATGAAAAACCCATTTATCTAAATTAAGGCGGGGTCTACCCCCCCTTCATACTTAACTAATGAACCTCCAAGTTTAATCAGGGAAGCTCCTTAACATAATAAATTGGTATACCAAATTTGGAACAAATCGAGTAATTCTGCATGAAAAACCCATTTATCTAAATTAAGTGGGGGACCAGCCCCCTTTCTCCCCCTTTATCCTTAACCAATGAACTTCCAAGTTTAATCGGGGAAGCTCCTTAACATAATAAACCGGTATACCAAATTTGGAGAAAATCGAATAATTCTGCATGAAAAGCCCATTTATCTAAATTAAGGGGGGACCAGCCCCCCTTCTCCCCCTTTATACTTAAACCGTAAACCTCCAAATCTAATCAAGGCAACTTCTTAACATAATAAACCGGTATACCAAATTTGGAGCAAATTGAATAATTCTGCCTGAAAAGCCCATTTATCTAAATTAAGGGGGGGGGGTCTAGCCCCCTTCTCCCTTTTTATACTTAAGCCGTTAACCTCCAAATCTAATCAAGGCAACTTCTTAACATAATGAACCGGTATACCAAATTTGGAGCAAATCGAATAATTCTGCATGAAAAACCCATTTATCTAAATTAAGGAGGGGTCTACCCCCCCTTTCCCCCCTTCATACTTAACTAATGAACCTCCAAGTTTAATCAGGGAAGCTCCTTAACATAATAAACCGGTATACGAAATTTGGAGCAAATCGAATAATTCTGCATGAAAAACCTATTTATCTAAATTAAGGAGAGGGGGGGGACCAGCCCCCCTTCTCTCCCTTTATCCTTAACCAATGAAACGTCAAAACTAATCAGCGGAATGCCCTATAAGAATGACCATAAAAAAATTGAAGCAAATCGTACGTTTTAATCAAGAGTTATCGCGTTACGTACATACATACGTACGTACGTACATGCATACACACAGAACCGACGGGTACATTAGCTCTTAGGCTTAGACAGCCTGTGAGCTAAAAAGAGATTGGCTAAGCAGATGGACTCCTTTGAGAAATTATGACTTAAACCAGAAATGCGGTAAGTTTGACTCTGAAAGCTTCATTTCCATCTCGCATTTCGGCAAATGTCATCTCGATGATTTTTCCAGCATTTCAACGCTTCCAGATGGGAAGCTGCTCGATGGTTGGTTCTCTTGCGGTTTTAAACCTTTCGGAATGGGAAGTCTCTCGAGAGTTTCTCTCGCCCTTTTCAACCTTTCCCGATGGGAAGCCTTTCGCTGGTTTCTCTCGTCCTTTTCGAAATCTCCCAATGAAAAGCCTTTCGAGGATTTCTCTCGCGCTTTTCAACATTTCGCTATGAGAAGATTTTCGAGGATTTCTCTCGTCCTCGGCAAAGAAGAAATGTAAGAAAATTTATCGAGAGTACCAAGGGACGAGATAGAGAAAAAGGCATCACAATGAGCTGTGAAGTGAAGCCCTAATTTTCAAAGTTTCTCTTATTTTAGCCCTACCAAGATGGCCCCTCTTGGTTGGAGCCCTCCCATAAAAATTATTTATTAAATATAAAAATTTCAAAGAGGAAGGTGGGTCGGGTAATTTCGAGGGAGGAGGACGTGAGAGTGGGCTCATGCGGCGTGCAATTTTAAAAATTTTACCGAACCCTTCCTGTGGCATATAATCGAAAAGCCCTTTGACCACTCTTTCATACTATGAACCTTTCTTCGCCCAAAGGGGGATGGGGAAGGGGCGAACAAATTTTTAAAACCGTAGCCGATTTCTATAATAAATTTAAATATCACTTTAGATGTGGGTTTTTTATGCAGTCTTCCAGTAAATATTATTTATTGAACATAAAAATTTTAAAGTGGCGGCTGTGTGAATTCCGGGCCGAAAGAGTGGGCCCACGGGGGGAGGGAGGGGGTGCAATTTTCAAACTTTTTTTGGACCAGTCATGTGATATGTCATCGGTAAGCTCTCGGATGACTCTTTCATATTATGAGACTTTCTTCCTCTCCTCCCCAATTTGGCCCCCACTGCGAGGGTATTTTTTCCGTTTTTATCATTTTAGATCGGATTTTTTTATGGAGCCCTCCGCTAAATATTATTTATAATATATGAAATTTCAGAACACTTTTCCAAATTTAGCCAAGACTCCTCATGTGACATATCGTTGGAAAGGTTTGTGACTACTTATTGATGCTATGCACTTCCGGTGGACGCCCCCCCCCCCCCGGAGGACACTTTTCCAAATTTAGTCAATACCCCTCTTGTGAGATATCGTTAAAAAGGTCTGTGACTACTTATTGATGTTATGCACTTCCGGTGACAGTCCCCCCCCCACTCTTTGCCCCCCCCGGGGACTTTTTCAAATTTAGTCAAGACCCCTCGTGTGAGATATCGTTGGAAAGGTCTGTGACTACTTATTGATGTTATGTACCTACGGTGTCCCCACCACCACTTTGCCCCCCCCCGGGGCACTTTTCCAAATTTAGCCAAGACACCTCATGTGAGATATCGTTGGAAAGGTCTGCTACCATTTATTGATGTTATGCACCTCCGGTGACAGTCTCCCCCAATTTGCCCCTCCCGGGAGACACTTTTTCAAATTTAGCCAAGACCCCTCATGTGAGATATCGTTGGAAAGGTCTGTGACTACTTATTGATGCTATGCTCCTCCGGTGTCCATCCCCCCATTTTGCACCCCCCCGGGGGACACTTTTCCAAATTTAGCCAAGACCCCCACATGTGAGATATCGTTGGAAAGATCTGTGACTACTTATTGATGTAATACACCTCCAGTACTGCCCCCCCACTTTTCCCCCACGGGGGTGTTTTTCTAAATTTTGCCGAGACTCCTCATGTGACATATTGTTGGGAAGGCTTATGACCACTTACTCATGTTATCCACCTCCCGCACCCCTCCCCCCCTTTGCCTCCACGGGGAGGGCATTTTTATAAATTCAGATCCAGACTTCTCATGTGACATATGGTTGGAAAGGCCTAAAGACCTGTGACGACTTAATCATATTATGCAGCTGCTGTGCCCCTCCGCTCGCTTTGACCCCTCCCCCAAGAGATCTGGTCCGAGGTTCATTCGTTTCAATATTATATTTTTTACAAGATTTTGTAGTGCGTGCACACCACACCCGCCTGCTATCATATATCAGTGCCGAATATAGCGGGTATCCTGTTCGTGATTTCATATTACAAGATTACGTATAAATTAGGGGCCCCGATTAAAGGAGGGGCCCGCTAGCGGTCGAAGTCACCTAGTCTTTATTAACATCGACTCATTCCAGCTCACCCGCAGACGATTCTTGATAAATGTATGACGTATATAATACATAATATATGATTTATAAAAGAAATTTGCAAACTGTAGTCATCGAGAAAAAATTTAGACAATCGAAAAATATCGAGATGTCCATACAATCGAGAAAATCGAGAAAAACATCTCGTTATCGCCCATCACTACTTTCAATTGCACACGTTTTGTCGAATATCTACCAACATTATTGGCGAATTGTTCTTGAACTTCTGGGATATAAAGAACATGTTTGATTTTATATTTCTCGGTGAAGATTTATCGGGGGATACAATTAGGGGCTAATAATAAATTTAATAATAAAATAATATTTGCGATCACCTATATAACAGAAAAGGCTGCAAATGGTTTGTCACTGTGGTAAATTACTATTTGGGTCCTGTTCAACGTTTGTATGCATTTGTGTAAGCATAGCACTCATATTCGTGAAGATGTTAATGTTTTTGTGAAAAATTCAAAAGTTTTTTGTTTATAGCATACAGAGTTTTCAACCAAATTTAACACAACTTTCCAAAAACCTGACAAAGAACAGTAGCAACAGTATACTGCAATTAAAACATGAATATATTGAATATTTGATGAGATATGGGCATTTGTATGAAATAAGTTTAAACTGCGCATGCGTGGAAGATCCTAAAATTTTTATTATATAATTTGGTAGTCCGCTATTTAGGGCAACTTATATCAAAATTCCAGTCAAATATCGCGAAAATTCACAAAGATAGTGTCGATATAGTGAGTTGCTTTCTAAAAATAGCTTTATTATAAGGGATTTTCCACAACTTTTCAATCAGCTCACTTTGTCTTTCTAAATTTTCACAATGTTTGACTGAACTTTTTATAAAAGTTGCCCCAAAATACTGACTACCAAATTATGAAATAAAAATTTTGAAATCTTCCGAGCATGCGCAGTTAAAAATTATCTCATAAAAATGCCCATATCTTATCAAATATTCAAATTTTAATTGCAGTATACCGTTGCCACTATTCTTTAGCAAGTTTCGGAAAGTTGTGTTAAATTTGGTTGAAAACTCTGTATGCTTATAAACAAAAATCTTTTGAATTTTTCACAAAAACGTTAACATCTTCATGAATATGAGTGCTATGCTTACACAAATGCATACAAACGTTGAACAGGACCCAAATAGTCATTTACCACAGTGACAAACCATTTCCTGCCTTTTCTGTTACATAGGTGATCACAAATATTATTTTATTATTAAATTTATTATTAGCCCCCTAATTGTACCCCCCATAAATCTTCACCGAGAAATATAAAATCACACATGTTCTTTACATCCTAGAAGTTCAAGAACTATTCGCAAATAATGTTGGTAGATATTCGACAAAACGTGTGCAATCGAAAGCATGCAGTCCCTCTACCTTAACTTTTGGAGGCCAGTGTAAAACGAATATACGCTGTCATATAAGACAACATCCCATTGTGGCAAAATATGGAAGATATCGACCATATCTTGAAAACTATGATAGATAGCGAAATAAAATCAATTACAAAATATAGAGCAAATATTACAAAATGTCGATTTAGTATGAAATAACGTCTTACATGTAAAAACAACTTTATTAGAAACTTTGTAATGTTAATTTTTTTATACACATTACCGGCTTAAATACGTTACTAATCGCTTCTGGGAGTGTGGCATTATAAGGGAGGTGTACATTTTCAACAACTGACACGTGTAAGCAAGGTTCATTTTAACATTTCGTTACCGGCATGTTGTTCCAGCAAACCCGTAAGTTTGATTTAGTTTTTTTAGCGTAAAGAGATGGTGCTATATCTTCACGCTGGTAGTTATTCCACATATTAGTATCAGTAATTTATTACATAATTAAAATTCATTTTCCGCAAAAACATTTCCCTATGGAGATATTTACATTAGAGATATTGCTTCTAACATTTCGGATTCAAATACCCATCGTGACAAGATATCAGGAGCTTGGAAGAGAAAGGGCGAACTCGAAAAATCGATTTTTTGTATTTTCCGCATCAGATAAATGTTGGCAACACGTTAGTAAGTAGTTTTGCCCTGGTTCGCCCTTAGTATTCTCACAGTGTCGAGCTAAAGTGAGTAGTACCCTATTCTATAACACTAATTGCAAAACTTTGAGCTTGATTTCCCAACACCCCAATTTCGAGATTCACCCTTTCTCTTCCAAGGTCCAGATATGTAACTTTTCCTTTCACGCGCGAGTGTTTTTACAATTACTATTTACTGTTGCTTTTGTGCTTGTTTATTCAATTTTATCCGTATTTTTCTTTTCAAAAGCTTAAGGTTTTCTTAATTATTAAATGTGAGTAAAATAAAGTAATTTTATCTCAGTAAACCCAAATACATAATGATCATCTATTCAAGAATTATGACGGATTCAAGAGTGTATTTAGGAGCAGAAATTATGGTCCATAGATTCGAATGAATTTTGATTAACTTCCAAAAAGGAGTACTAAATATTTACAGGAAAAATAAATCACAGTTGATTGAAAATTTATTTTTATTATCACAAAAATAAGAACATATTATGAAATTACATATTCTAGTTAAGGAAAGTCTTACAATTCTCAAGCCCTTAACTTTTGAACGCAGATAGCTATTATGGATGAAAAAGGTATCTAAAGTGACCATGCACGCTGCGAGAAGAATGCCTACAGCACTCTCGAGCTGAAAGCGCTGATATTGGGAGTTAACTTTCTGATCTTGAAAATTATAGAACTCACGGTAAAGCAGTTAATTACAAAGTTGAAGAGCAGCTTCGATTTAGAACTATGTTATCAAACAGCTTTTCCATCTTTCTCTAAAGATTGTTTCAAAAACTCCTGTAAAATGCTGTTAAAACTGATGTTTTGACATGACAGCGCGAGAAAGGAAAAAAAAATGTGAATTATGAGACAAAGATCATCCCTTATAACTCAAGATGTAATTCCATAAAATATCATTCAGATTAAAGACAATTTATTACATTTATATAAAATGTTAAAAACACTATAAAACATTTAAAAATGATGTTTTGGATAGATTCCATAGAATCTCTCAACAGAAAATATTTAATGTATATGTCATAAAAAGTTGTAAAAATCAACTAGAAGAAAACATTGCATCAAACAGTCAAGATGAAAGTTCTAGTTATAATAAAACTTAAAACTGAGAATTCAGTTGGATGAATACTCAGGTTTTATCCAGCTGAATAATCAGCTGCATTGTTATAAGTGCACAACAACTATGTATAACTATACAAGATGATTTGGCTCAATGACCTTTTATAGTCATAAATATGTTCAGACTATTGTTTACATCAAAAGTTATACATAGTTTTGTGCTATTGTTTACATCAAAAGATGTAATTCATTTGTCATAAAACACTGTTTGATTACAAATTCCTTCAATAATCATGCCTGTAAGTGTCACGCTTTTACTTTAAAAATGTGTCAGAAAATTTTGCGTTGTTTAGCAGAGAAAAATATCTGGTTTCCGTTTCTGTGCATGCCCAGGGAAATCTCTACATTTTAAAAACAGGTAGTCAATACTGGAAGATCTTTTCGCGTTTTAAAAGAGCGAGAGGCGGATGCGTGTTCTGTATTATTTAGTTTTTCTGTGGAACGTTTTGTCAGAATTGAAAGTTTAATATATCTAACTGTCAGAAATTAAACCGGCGATCACTATAATGTTGTCCCTTCGTTTGGAAACAGTTTTGTTTAATAAATATAAAATCATACAAATTACAGGTTTGTTTTCAAAAATAGACCGGCACATGCATAGCACGACTGGTGTACACTGCCGAAGGTAGTGGAGTGCCCAATTCTAGGTTCGTTTAGATAGGTTTTCGTTTACAATTATAAAATCATACAAACTCAAGGATGTACGCTGATGAGGACAGTGAAGCCAACAACATTATATTCGTTTGGAAAGATTTTCATTTAAAAATATAAAATTAAAAAAGATCGGGACAAGCGTAGCATGACCTGTGTACTCTGCCAAAGGCAGCAGGAACTCGCTCTATGTTCATTTGGTTTTTGTTTAAAAATATAAAACCATACAAATTCGAAGGTTCACGCTGCCGAAGACGATTCAGCCCCAACATTAGAATCATTTGTAAAGCTTTTTGTTTAAAAATATAAAATAAACACAGATTTTAGATACATTTAAGTTTATTATCTCAGGCCCGGGCAACGCCGCGCGGGTCAGCTTGTAAAGTAATAACTATTTAAGCAGGCGGGAAGCACCTTTAGTAGCAGTGTTGAATTCAGACACTTATATTTTACCCCTTATAAGACCCCTATATTTTAGTTTATTATAAATATACAGTACAGACAAGTTAAAAAAAACTTTTAACTCGAGCTGTAATTATCATTATCACAGAACACTATCTTGTATGTTGTAAATGTAATCATTATAAAGGTGGACTTTGTTGGGTTTTTTTAATCGAAGCCCACTAAATTTTAGTACAGTGCGAATATAATGGGCCAATAATCATAAATACTTACAATTCATTTCCAAAATGTCGCAACCCACACAGCGCTCGAATGGTAAACATAATCTGTTTTAAAAGGTGGCTCTGTCTATTTTTTATAGAAACCCCTATATTTTAGTTTATCACAAGTATAAGGTCCTGACAACTTAAACCACTTATAACTCAAGCTCTAAATATCGTAGAAACTCATATTTTGTATGGTAAATATAATCTTTATAAAGTGCAGGTTATTGTTGTTTTTTTAAAAAGAAGCCCCTACTCAAATAGCATGCAAATTAGCAGCAAGTCTGTTTTTTTTCAATATTATCTTGTCATGACAAATTCTTGGCAAATCTCCTGCAAAGTATACCATCACCCACTTGCATGAGTAGTTTGTTGTGAAACTGATGCAAGACTGTCTTTAATTCATGAAAGCAAAAAATCCCTCTGTTGAGATAATAGACAATCAGCACATGTGCAGAAATTGGGTGCTACTGAAAGGCAAGACACACAAACTATTGTTACTGTTATGGAATCTCATTTTCATTGATTGTTTAAGTTAAGGAACCCAGAAAAGGGTATTTATTATTTTAACTCTTCAAATGTAGTTATTTTTTGTAAAGTAACTTTTTACCAATAATCTACAGCTTATTTCCTATAAAAATTCTTACAAATTAAAAAGTTATATTATGTTACTATGTTTGTGTCTTTGGCCATTTTAAATTTATATTGAAAATTTTAATATTTAAATGGATTTTTCTCAATATTGATGGATTTTTCTAAAATATCATTTTAATTGATATTTATTTATTTTTGCCTTTAACCTCATTTGAGTCTGTGATTTTTAACCCTTTCTGGACTGCATCGCTTACACAAATTTTATTCAATTGGCACCGCTTTTATTAAAATGCTATACTTATCAAATACCAAAAAAGACTAATTTAATAGTACAAATATTAACTTTCTTTTTTAATGATAATAAAAAACGATGCATTCACCATCTGACCATATGTATCAATAAACCTGAAGGACTTCTTCAGGTTAGTTACACTATAGTGTAACAGCTGTAAACAGATTATATGGCATGACAAGATTACTACTTTGTAGTATTTTTGACAAGACAAAGCTAAATTTTCTACTAGCTTGCAAAGAATTTTCAATACTTTAGTCATGACAGAACTAAATTTTTCTTGTTTGCCATTAATTTGCAATAACTTTGATACAGCAAGAATTTAACTTGTACGACAAGTTAGCTGCAAGTTGAAAGTGTGGCGACTTCGGCATTTGCATTATCTTGCTATAGTCTTGTCATGCTGAACTTAATGCAACTTTGCACAGCAAGACTACTGCAAATTTTCAACAAACTAAAATTGCTATGTGAGTAAATTTTAGTGTAGCAAATATAAGGGCCCAATAATCACAAACAGTTATAACTCGTGTGCAACTTGTCACAGCCAACACAAATTTTGTATGGTAAATGTAATAGTTTTCTTTTTGTGTGTGTAGGAGCGGGGGGTGATGGGGAAGTGGATTTTTTATAGAAGCCAACACATACATATTTGCATATTTTTACTTCTTAAAAGAGGACCTGTGGTGTTATAATGCAATACATGGCTAAATAAGTAAGTTAAAAAAAAAAAGTTTCATTATTTAAAGCTTGTTATTTTTTAATCGGTTAAAAACTGTTTTATCATTTTTGAAAAACAAAGAGATTTCAAATCAATATTTTTTGCCTAATAATTCTTTTTCTTTGATCCCATAATTTCAAAAATACCAATTTTCCAGAATCTTGGGAGAAAGAAAAAAAAGACACACAATTCGGTATAATAATAATAAAAAAAAAAAAGCAGAAAAATCACATCGTGGATTCAGGGATTTGACGCTCTTGGGAAAAAAAATCAAAATTCAAATTTATTTTTTTTGTGTCTGCATTTCTATATTTTATACTTTATTATCATGCTACCATATTTTATCCTGCATTTCAAGAGAACCTGTAGAATTACCAGAGATGTTGGCATCTATAAAATATACATACAGGGTGCAATATATTATCTATCACCGACATTTAATTTCTCAACCATTGGTCATAGACATATAGTTCCAATCACAAAAACATTTCAAATGAAGTAAATATTCATGCTGTGGCATTAAAGTAAAAAATCAATTTTATAAAAATTACAAAATTTAACTTTTTATATGGTCCCCCAATCCCTATAGTAAAACTATTTAGTAAAAGTTTACACGTATCATAATACATATAACACAAAAAGTTTGACATCTGTACTACAAAAATTGACAAAGTTATTAAATTTAAAATTTGGCGATTTTTGCACATGATTGTGTCTTTCATTGAGGGATCAGTTGAAAGATGAATTAAAGTAATTCAACATCAAAATCAGTGTACTATCTATGTCCTTTTTACTGCAAAACCACCTTTAGCCAGTATGGCCAAATCGGGGTATCACCAAAGAGGGTTATTTCATCTAAAAATTTGAGCTGACTTTTAGGGGTCATATACAAAGCGAAGAATGAAATACAGTAGACTCCCTCAAATCCGCACAGCTTGGGACCAGAGGTTGTGCGGATTTTAGAATTTTGCGGATTTCTGGTCATTTATTTGTTTACATTTTTTAACATTAATTTGATTGGTAGTTGAGCAATGGAAATTATAATGAATGGTTACAATAAAATGAAACATTAAAATAATTAAGTAAAATATTAAAATAATTTATTAGTTTAAAAGTAAGTAATTATTAAATAAAATAATTATGCAAAATAAAAAAATTAGAAAAATATTAAAAATTAAGTCATGTAAATAATAATTAAGATACAATACTAAATGCACATATAAATATACAATATAATATAAATATAAAATAATATTTAAATATACATATAAATAACACTAAATACAAACATACAATACTAAATATACATAATAATGAGGAAAAATAAATTTTTCTTATTTTTTTTTTACAAACTTTACTTTTTTATTTTATATTTTTGAAACATGGATAAAATTGTTGTTTGCTTTAATTTTTTGTTTCGTTCTTTTCTTATTGCATCCTGAAGCTGCTGATGATTCATTATCTGTTGCTCAGATATAAAGCTCTGCTGCTTCAAGAAGCTCAAATATTTTTCTCCTATGGCTAAACCTTCTTCAAGATTAATTTTTTCAAGTTCTTCATCAGATTAGTTTCTGATGAAGAATCTGCATCAATAACGAAATTTTATGCCATGTTTATCCAGATTTAATAAACGAAAAAGCTTGATTAATTAAAAAATATTTTGGAAAACGATCGCGATCGCCGATGATATTAGCGCCATCTTTATTTATTTCGGAAATAAATGCGTATTTTCTTTATGAAAAAACTTGAGTTCAGTCATATTAATCAGAATTACATATTAAAATACGTACGTAAAATTAAAAATAAATAAATAAAAATCATTAGATTAAAACCAGTGATTCAGGAGGTGGCCTGGGGGGACATTCCTCCCCGGAGCAATGAGATGCTCCCCCTCGGAAGATTTGAGATGTTTTCAATGGTCAAAAAGTGCAATAGTCCCCATATACTGCACCACATGTGTCGTATTGTCCAGGCAATGTGGAGGTTTCCAGGTCACATCATCCTTTTGATTGCTGTACAGTTTGCACACCTGCTGTGCTCCAATGTGTCCAGGATGCAGTACTGTCATGCATTGCCACCAATGGAGAACACTTTGAGCAATATCTCTAGCAGATTCCGTCGTTTTATTTATTCATTTTTTATACTAGACCATTTTCTGATATTATAATAAATTGATATTTATTGTTCTGTTTAATTTCAATATTTCATTCTTCGCTTTGTATACGACCCCTAAAAGTCAGCTCAAATTTTTAGATGAAATAACCCTCTTCAGTGATACCCCAATTTGGCAACACCGGTTAAAGGTGGTTTCACCATAAAAAAGATGTAGCACCCTGATTTTTATCTCGAATTACTTTAATTCATCTTTTAACTGATCCCTCAACAAAATACAAAATCATGTGCAAAAAGTCCTTCCGGCCAGTGCTAAAATCACAAAATTTGAAATTTAATAACTCTATCAATTTTTGTAATACAGATATCATAACACATATAACTCAAAAAGTTTGACATGTGCAAACTTTTACTAAATGTAACTATAGGGACTGGAAGACCATATAAAAAGTTAGATTTAATAATTTTTATAAAATTGATTTTTTACTTTAAATAAGGCCATAACATAAATATTTACCTCATTTGAAGCGTTTTTATAATTGGAACTATATGTCTACAACCAACAGTTGAGAAATTAAAGGTCACATTTAATTAAAGGGACATTTATTAGACTTTTGACAGGTTATTTGTATTAATGAGTGCTGTAATTGGAGACTTTAGCAGCTACCATATATAAAAATACAATGAAAAGTAATATACAATCAAACCTGCCTATCTCAAAATTTATTAAACTCTTCATTTTCATACAAACCTGTCTATCTTGAAACATGATTTATCTCCAAAATCTATATCTAGAATTTTACTGATATCCCTGCCTTTTCATGAACAATCAAATGAATTTTCCAAGTTCATCTTATTTTCTTTGAAAACCTGTATAACCCTTTAAGACCTGACCTGCACAATTGTGTATGTGATCCTAGAAAAACATTTTCTTCCTTTTGCGAGATTTAAAGTCGAGCCTGCGCCCACAGAATTGTGTAGATCCTCACTTGGCATAACCTAACATCAGATTTTTTTAAAATATTTTTTTTAATCAAATACGATCCTATTCATTAGGCGAAACCACCAAAACTTTATTTCTACTAAAAATCTCCCAGTCTTAAAGGGATAAGTCTAATTTCACACTAGCAGTAAAAAAAGTTTAAATATTTACTTCATAGCAACATGCACAGTTGCCAGCTTCTACACGTTTTGGAAGTCAAACGTATTTGAACATGAATTTTTAATAAATAAAATGTGTACTATGTTTCATTAAAATAAACAACACTAATTTCGTTAAATATTTTTCTTTAATACAAAACATATTTAGATGATTTTAAAAGTAGAAATTTGCAGCTTTGCAATATGTGCAAGAATATTTTATTATTATTATTACTTTAGATATGGCGAATTATGAAAAAGGGGGAAAACAGGAAGGTGTGATGGTTAAATAACTTCATGCTTTATCTGTTTTTAAAAATTGCTCTTTGTATGATTGTCCAATCATGAAAAGCAGAAAGCAACTGGGAAATTAAAGATTATTTCTACCTAGTATTTCTAATGAAGTTTGTTTAAAATGGCTGGAGGTGAAAGAAAACTAATGAAGAAAAGTGAAGTTGCTGGCAAATTTAGATTACATCAGAGCAATCTTTCAAAGAGAAAAAAAAATTGATAGCAACAGGACCATGAAGAAAAATAGTAAATGTATTTACTTTAATATGGATGGATGTGTTCAAGCTTCAAAGCCAGATACACCACCATAAAAAAAAAATTGTGGTGAAAGATCTTCTGGTTATAGTTTGTTATGCACGGAAGACTGCAGCCCTCAGAAAAAGGCCTATTTCAAAGCTTTAAGTTGGAATAAAAAAAAAAACTAGTTCAGGAACTTCTGGATGCTATTGAAGATGGTGTAAAGCTTCCAAACATAGCTATATTAGATGCTATGAAAATGGCTCACTATGCATGGAAATGCGACAGAGAAAAGAAGAGAGGGTTCAGAAGACCTGAATTTAAGCAGTTAAACTATATAAAAACTTTCTGATAAGAAAACCAATGATTAATCAGGTGGAATAAGTAATGAAAATCTATTTGGATGAGTGGAGGATTGTAACAAACTGAAAGTTGAACTTCATTTAAACATTCCAAACAACCTCATTGGGACAAAGCATTAGTAACAAGTGGAAATTTAACAGAGGACAAAATTAGAGGATGTTTCCAATGAAGATGATTAAACCAATGGTAATAACACTGATTAAATATGAACTGCTACTCAAAGAAGCAGAAAAGGTTATTGAAATCATGAAATTTTTTTCAGTCTCAGCACAATATAGATCAGGATAGCTTCACTGTTGTTACAAAACTGCAAATTGTTAATTTAAAAAAGTATAGGAATAAAAAATTCCTCCTTTTAATGTATGTCAATATTTTGCTTAGATCTAGTCTTCTGTTTTTATAAGTATTTTTTTAATTATTTCCCCTGAGGTGTAACAAAAATTTTATCTTTTTTTTCGCTTGAGAGATTTGAGGTAGACAATTCTGACAGCATAACTTTTGTCAATTTTTATTTCCATCAAAACCCTTAAGGCTTTTAGATATGTAAAACTGACAGCAGTTTTATTATACATACAAGGCATCATAAACGTCTTCAGGAGTTGGATTTTTTTTTTTCAAGCTATACTTTTAAATATCTTTTATAAATATTTCTAGAATCCTCATTCTTTACAGTATTTACATTTAATTATTTTATTACATACAAATATTAATTGAAATAAAAGTTGCATAATATACGATTACTTTTCAAATAAATTATATTTTATAGTAAATTTATATTTTGTGACTGATCAGCAAATTAAGCAATTTTTTTCCAACAACCAATTGACAAATTTTGCAATATTTCTCTATGACTAATTAACAAAATTTGCAATTTTTTTCAATGACCAATTAACATAATTCCCAATATTTTTCGGATGTGCATTGACAAAATATAGTTTTCTGTAACTGATTGGCGAAATCCATGATTTTTTTTTTTTTAAACAGGTTGGTGATTTTTTTTTTTTTTTTTTTTTGCAACCAATTTAGTTTCTGATTTCTCTGTGTAAACTGACAACATTCACTATTTTTCTTCTACAAATAATTGATGAAATTAAAATTTTTCTGGGAGTAACAAATTCCTGATTTTTCTTTGCCAAACTAAAATTTGACTTATTTATGGCTAATTGATGAAATTCTGATTTTTTTCCAGAAAATTTCATTTTGCATGATAAATTGACAAAATTGGTAATGTTTAGCAATGACAGATGAATTTCGAGATATTCTCCATGATTAATTGACAATATTTTTCAACGACCGATTGATGAAATTCATGTTTTTTTCTGTAGTGATTTATGAAATTAGAACTTTTTGCATAAAATGAGAGTAAAGAAAAACCCTGTTAACTCTATAGAAATATATTCTCTGTCATATATTAAAAAAAATAATAAAATCAAACAATTATAAATCTGTCTACCATCTAATAAAAATAAACAATCATCTGTAAATGAAGTACTAAAAATAAGAATAGAATTAATTCCAAAAGGAAAAAAAAGACAAAATAAAAACAGCATTAACTGCATGAAGATTTACTAGCAATATAAAAAACAAGTGTTGCTACATGCAATATTACTTTCTTTGGCAGGACAGTGGTATATTTTATCAGCAAGTGCAAATAGAAAAATGTAAAAATATACAATGTGTCTAACACTTCAGCTGGGATTTGCAACTGATGTGCACAAATTATTTTGCAGAAAACATTTTGCACAAAAGTGGCAAGTTGCAATCACGTGATCTCTAGAGTGGCACTTCCCTCCTCTGAAGTAACACTGATGCTCACTACAAACTAGTGTTTTGTATTACATGCTCTACATATTTCGAAAGGTAGCTTATTACAATACAAACTAAGAGAAAAAAGTACAGAGTTTTGCTGCTCACATTCAACAGAATCAGGGGTTGTTCGGACTTTTATCTTAAGGTGCTGTTTCTGTGAAAAATAATTTTGTGAATTTGAAATGACCATTATGTTCAGGTTCTTACTTAGACATTTTTAAGGATATATCTATGTAAAATACATATTTTTTCTTTATATATGCAAAAGTGACAGGTCACATTTTAACGTTAAATGATTAAATTTGTGAAGGTTCACTTTAGAGTTGGAAAATTTTAATGAAAGGCCTATTTTTAAGACAAAGAATTTTGTGAAGAGTCCTGTTTTAAAGTGAAAGTTTTTGAGTGAAGGGTCCTTTAACCCCTTGAAAGGCGCCAGTATATTATACATAGCACTTAATTTTAATTCTTAAATACCACATTGGCACCAGAATTTTAAAACTAAATTTTGCTTTTATGTAATGTGTACGAAGATAAGCTGTTACTTAATATATTTTTTCTCATAAATACTGGTGTCAATAATTTTAGCATTTTTGCATCAGAAGTACTTTTCCCTGAAGGGGTTAAAGGACCCATTTTCTGATCCCTGAGAATGGAGTTCAACTCAGAAATTTTTTAGTTCAAAATGTAAGATGCATATAAATGGACACAAAGAGAAAATACTCAATATGTATATGAAATATATTTAATATCACAAATACTATACATGAAATAAAAAATCTTCAGATTTCATGAACGATGGCTTTAAAACAGATTAAAATAAAAAAAACAAAATGGATGCAAAATAAATACAATGAATTAAACAAAGCTGCACTTCATTTTTACAGCAAAATTGTTTTCCTTTATACATTGAAGAAACAGATTATTTGCAAATACAGAACAAAATTAACCAACAAATATTTAGGAAACAGCACACATGGATTAAAATTCATCAGTTATAGGACTGTCTGGTGACTTTGTTAGGAGTGAAATGATCATGCTAAAAAATAAAAAGGTAAATTAGTTACACATTTAAAAATTATATAAAGAATGTTACAAAATTAAATAGAATTAAAATCGAAAGTAAATCAGAATCTCATAAAATATGTACAAACATGGCGATTTTACAAACATGGCGGCATGTACGAAATTGGCGATTTTTCTTTGAACGATTGACGAAATTGATTGATTGATTTATTTTTTTTGTGACCATTTGTCTAAATTCGCGATACATTTTATGACCGATTATTTTTTAATTTTCGGAAATGACTGCCGTAATTCTTGGACTTTTCGGAACAGAATCATCCCTGGTTCAGCGATCGCGATGAAATAGGATAACCACCGCACATGATAAAAGACTTCTCGTAGTTGAAGTGTTGAAATGTAAGCATATTTTGATGCAGATTAAAATCATTTCATGATTCTTTTTTTATTTAAATGAATAAAAAAAGGATGTCTGCACGAAATAAATTCTTAAAAAATGAGAAATTAAAAGTCGAAAAAATGGCAAAAAAACGAAAATTTGAAAAAAAAAAAAAAAAATCGGAAAAAAACGGAAATTCGAAAATGACAAAAAAGCTGAAAACCGCGGATCCGCGGAAAAATCTCATGCCTGGAATAAACATATAATTTCATCATATGGATAATTTCATCACATTCATCACATAATTTTCTTTTACTTATCAAGAATTAAAAAAAAAAAAAAAGAAATCAAAGAAAAAGTATTTTTGTAATAGAAATGTACATCTAAAAGTTTAGATATTAGTTTTCACAAGGTTCTAAAATGACTTATATTTTACCCACTGTGTTATAGATAATAAACAAATCTATCACTTTTCAAAAGAAAAAGAAAGAAAGATCAATCTCTTAAAGAGAGTTTTTTTTTTTTCAATTATCATTTAAGAAATCTATTCATTATTTGTTAATCTGTAGTGCATTTTCAATACATATGAACTGCTTTTAAACGAATGTTTTAAAGTATTCACAGCCAATGAAAGAGATCATCTCGCTGCCAGCAAGTAGCTTGCAATACCGCTGAAACGAGAGCTCATACAGTAACTCCACTTTTCTCCTGCAAGGAAACCGGTTTTCGCCTCCGAGAAACTGAAACTTGTGCGTTGTGCATTTTGTGAGAGTGCTGTCCCTAGACGCTAGTGATTTATTGACCTTCAAAAGAACTAATCTAAATGACAATCTTTCAGAAAACAATGCCTAGAGACAGATTGTTTGCAATTTTGAAGTTTCTGCATTTCTCAAATAATAATGAAAAGCCTTCCAAAGATTTCCCGGAATATGATACACTTTGGAAGATAAAATTGAAATGTTCAGATCATAAAATTTAAGGGACGTGTTCCTTTTAAACAATCTATACCTAAAAAAGAAAGCAATGGGGAATAAATCTATACCAAACAGCTGACAAAACTGGATATACATATAATATGCAGATTAGGCAAAGATAATAATGAAAATTGCTCAGCATCGTACAATGTTGTAAATGCAATGACAGAATACGTAACAGGCAAGGACAAAATTTAAAAAAAAAAAAATGTACATGGATAATTTTTTTTCTTTTCACAATTTGTTTGACGATCTGTTAAAACAGATTAATTCATATAGAACTGATGTAATAGAAAAAATTTCCCAAAGATAGTTGTCAGGTCAAGATAAAACTAGGAGAAATTTATATGCAATATGGACAAGGCCTAACTGCTCTGTGCTGGAAGGATAGGACAGATGTCTATATGTTAATTAGCATGCACCATCTTCCAAAACAATGAAATTCCAGTGCTTCTAATGACATGAAAATGCCTCCAATCATAGCTGATTACAATGAGAATATGAGAATGTAGACCTAACTGACAGATAGCTACAAGTTATTCTTTTGAAAGAAAAACTTAAATGAACAAAAAAACCTTCCATTTACTTGACACGTCGGTGCTGAATGCATATACATTATCAAAGTGCAATGAAAGCCAGAGAAATTTTAGATTCTTTAATTGGAAGTCTCATTAAAATAAAATCTGAAATCAAAAATCCCAAAACTACCCTCAACATCAACTAATCAACATTGGTCATTAAATGAAAAAAGAAGAGAAGATGCATCATTTGCTACAAAATTATCATGCAAAGGCAATCAACAGCCGTTTACAAAACATGTTGCTCTATGCATTGATAAAAATGGCTTTTCAGAATGTCATACATCATATGTTTATAAAAAAAAAACAAAGCTCATTTAAGAATAGTAATAACATTGCTGCTCTCAAACATTTCAGGAGTTATTTATGCAAAAATAACAGCTCAAAAGTTCCTTCAAGGAGCTTTAATTTATATAAAAAAAACACATTAAAACAAATCATCATTACACGCATAAAAGCATACACATTTAAAAATGTGACCATAAAATGAAACCTCATATGTACAGATAAATTCTAAGCATATTTACATCGAAATAAGTAACAAGATAGAATTTAAAAAAAAAAAAAAAAAAAAAAAAAAAAAAAAAAAAAAAAAAAAAAAAATAGATGCCTCCACCTTTTTCTCCCACTTCAATCTTAATTTTAAATTTTTCTGGAAATGTTGACTATGTTCCTTTATGACGACCTTTTCCCACTGTCAAGCCTCATATAAATCAGCTTAAAACTCCATATATGACAAAATTGTTTGAAAGACACTTTGCTTTTATCAGAAAAAGGAAACTATTTGATTTGTGGAATTTGTGGCTTATTTTTTTTATCCTTTGATGAAATTCGCATTTTTTTTCATGATCTTCTGATGAAACTCGCATTTTTTTTTTTTCGCAATGTTTTGACAAAATTCACGAGTTTTATTGCGATCCTTTGACAAAATTCACATTTTTTTTTCACAGTATTTTGACAAAATTTGCATTTTGTCTGCAATTCTTTGGTGAAATACGTGGTTTTTTTATGCTCTTTTGACGAAATGTGCATTTTTCCCACAATTTTTTGATGAAATTAATGTCTTTTTCATGACCTATTGGCGAAATTTGCCTTTTTTTCATAATCCTTTGATAAAATTGAGATTTTTTTTACACCTTTTTGATAAAATTCGCATATTTTTGCGATATTTTTTTTTTGTGTGATCCATTTACAAAATTAGTGTTTTTATCATGATCCTTTGACAAATTTTGCGGCCTTTTTACAAAATTCACACTTTTTCTGCAATTCTTTGACAAAATTCACATTTTCTCAGCAAACCTTTGATGAAGTTATTGGTTTTTTTGAAATTCTTTGATGAAAATCGCTTTTTTCCCCCATGACCCTTTCACGAAAATTGTGTTTTTTCCGCGACTCAGCCAAAGCAGACGATAGTTGCGTGTGCCTTGCCCTGTTTTCATGCTGTTCATTTCTATACATGAACGAAGTGCCCGGTAGGTCACAAGAAAGAGAAAGTAGAATGAGAAAGAGAGAAATAAGCTTAATTTGGCACTGTTCATACTCACGTTTTTATTGTATTTCATCCACTAGCCTCCTCCTAAAAATGTCAACAAATTTTAATGCAGATATGCATTGATCTCTGGGATGAAAAAAATCCAATGTCGAAAAAGTGGAATTCCGCGTTTCCATGAAAAAGTAGCATGTCTGATATATTATAGCGTACCTCAAGAACATAAAAATGCAAGTATATTTATGAAAGTTAGAGCATACACACAGACAAACCAAAGTCAAACATTTTTCAACCATTGGAAAGTGTTATAAATAGGCGACTTAAACTTCAAAGATAATGACTTACCAGTATAAAAACACAAAGAAGAAAATTAAGTAAAAGGCAAGCCTTATCATAGAATCCCTCATGTGTTGCTTTAAATTACCACGATTGTGGATTTCTGTTGGATCATACACACCAAAATTACCAGATGGCACACTAAATTGCCTGAGAAAGGGAAAAAAAAAAAACAAATTATTTTATTACATGCAATTTATATAAATTTCTATCTAAATTATGCTGTATTTGATCTAAATTACATAAAATTCAGATTTTGACTGGAATTTCAAGGAAAAAAATAGTTTAATGCCTTAAAACAGAACTTAATATCTTGCTTACATATGTCCATGGGTAGTTTTAATTTTACATGCAGATTTCATGTTTGGAAAATGAAGAATATTTTACTTGAAAAGTATTAAGTGTTTTTACTCACTGTCATTACCACTTTTAATATATCTTATTTGCTCATTAAAAAAATACATTAGGTATGTTTAAGACTTTATTTACTATGTAAAAATTAATATTTAAAAATTCATACCTACTTTTTGGGCTGTCTCAAGATAAATAAACAATATCTTTCAAGGAAACTTTAATACTAAAACTTTTTTATTTTCATGTACAAGCTTTTTTTTTGCAACATACTATAATAATTAAAATACCACATAAATTCTCCAAGTCTATGTTTTGTTATATTTTTTTAATATTTGTTATGTATATCAGACATAGTACACAATTTTGTGTTTTTTCTCTATGTAACATCTGTTACCAATTATTCGCCACCTTTATGTGGTAATTTGGGCTAATGTCAGATGAACATCTATTTGCATGCTTTTTGTTTCAACATGAAAAAGAAACACCTTGGCTAACAGGGGTTTCTGTTTCGTGTTAAAACAAAAAGCATGCCAAATAGACATTCGTCTGACATGAGCCTTAGAATGATTACAAGTAAAATCAATTCATATTTGGTACCACTTTCAAATAATTAAACTGATAGGCTTGATAACTCAAGCAATGTAGAAAATAGAGCAGATTTAATCTTTTTTCTCTCTTGAGCCAAAGTTACCCCAGTTGACAGTAGTCAAAGTTTCTTCACTTTTTATAAATTCTGAGATCTGGTAGCTGATCATTAAGTAACATAATTTAAAAATTTTAGTTTTAAAAGTTTTTGAAATAAATGTTCAAAACCATCATATGCTAAATTTTTTACAGAACTTCACAGTGATCTTTGCACAACCACAACATCAAAAGTTATCCAGCTCTCTGTTTAGATTTTCTATCAAAAAATAAAATGACAGCTGCCAATTTACTGATAATTTCCATAAAATTGTGCCAATTTAAACAATGTCAAATAAACTTGTTTTACGCAGGAAATTTTCTTTGATAATTGAAATTATATAAGAATCAAAAGACACATTCTACCAAATAATTTTTCTAATTCAAAATGCGTTTGTTACAATAGATATCCATACAGTTTGATAAAATAGTTTGATGATATAGTTTTATCGATAAGCTGACACCTACGTAAATGTTATTCAATAGCTGAAATAAGAAATGTTACAGAGCCAAGTCTAATTTCAACATATTAATAATTACAGATTTATATTTAAATGTTTAAATTATATTTATACATATGGCATAGATTTTTAAAATTCAACATCCATATTATATAAATCTGTACATTTTCAAATGATATCTTGTGTTTATGCATCCCTCAAGACATTTTGAGCAATAAGATTTTAACTATATATTTGCTGAAACATGGGATTTCTAAAATAAGTTCTTTTAGAAATCGTGTGTTTCAGTCAATATAGTAATAAAAATGGTATAGATTTAAAAAAATTTCAAATATCTTTTTTTTTACATTTCTTTGCTTAAAAACATGATTTGGATATTTTTTTTTTTTTTTATAAAAACTGGGAAATCATTTTCACCTATACATACATAAAACTTCAGATATTCTTACTAGTTTAAGAATAATTTAGATTTTTGTTTGCTTTCTTGTAAGTGGGAAACAGCTTTTAATACCATTGATTAGCATCTAATGATTATACTAATCTTCATAAGATAATTGATATCTTAGAATCCGAAACTGAAATATAAAAATTAGCAATGAAAATCAAAGAGAATTTGGAATTCCATATTGCTTGTGAAATTGTCTTTATTGGACAGCCTTGATACAAGGTTATAAAGCTCTGTTTAGAAATTTACACAAAACAATTTTTCTTATAATCTTCCAATTTTCATCCACATCTCTTAGATATTCCAAAATATTTGTGATGTTCATGGGTGATATCTTCTTAATGCTTGCTTCTAAACAGAAATTTCTGATAAATATAACATGACTTTATTTCAGTGACTGTAACAAAAACAGTGCTCCTTTTATCAATCAATGGAAGGAAAAAAACCCGACAAAATCAGTTCATGGAAGTAAGGAACAGTCTCTGAAAAGATTAACAATTGCTGTTGGATTTTCTTATGAAAGCAAATAAAAGCTTAAAAAAGTATGAAAAAGTAAACAAATTCCCTGTATTATCAATGAAATATTTTAGAATCCATTTTCAATTAATAAATTCTAGTTTTACACAGAAAAGACATCCATAACATGTAGTTTCATATGAAGAAAGTCTTGTCACACTTCCAAATTAACTACACATATTTAATGAAAAAAATCTTTAAAATAAATTGTGTCCCATTTGGAAAAATCTGTAAATTCATTTGACCCCCATGCACTTTACTACATCTGGCTTGTTAAAGCAAGCATTAGAAAGATACCATTCATGAACATTGAAAAGACTTCAGAAGGCCACTCAAGATGTCTGAGAAAATTGACATGCCAATTAGTGATGTAACGAATAGTGATTTGGCCGAATAGCCGAATACCGAATATTCGGCCAAGTTTTAGGCCGAATACCGAATATTCGGCGGCCGAATACTGACTTTAATATAAATGACTTTTATTTTAATTGTTTAATTTTTTTTTCAATTTTAAAATAAAAAATTAAATTAAGGACTAATTGAAATTAATTTTTTGTTTGAGTTTTCAAAAATCATAACAGCTGAATGTATTTTTTGTTATACTTTAAATGTCTTAAAAAATACTTTAAAGATAACATATGACTTTTAAAAATGTAAATAATAATTTAATTCATAATTTTTTATTTAATCCATAGATAGTTCTAGTAATTTATATATACATACTATCTAAAATAGAACTCATTACCTCTGTAAAAATGAAACTTTTTTTATTTTAGTAAAATCCTTTCACCCCCTAAAAATAAGAACTTGCATGTGTCCTCTGTCTTTTTATATCCTTTTTCATGCAACTTAAACTTAGTAAATTTACACTCTGTATGTCAAAAAAAAAAAAAAAAAAGTTTTTTTTCTTAAAATATAATTATTCATTCCATTAAAATATTATATATTCTTTTCTGCTACCAAGATATACTTTTCTCTTTTCTTTCTCTCAAAATTAACAAGCCCCTCATAATACTTCCTCCACCCCATATTTCAGAATGAGATTTTTTTCTTATAATAATTAATGTATTTAGGTATAATTTTTTAATATTGTTTGTCGAAAATATTTAAAATCATATTTTGTTTTGATTTTCTGGAACATATCTAACCAAATATCTTAAAATATTCGGCCAAATATGCCACTATTCGGCTACAGGTATTCAGTCAAATGTCCTACTATTCGGCCACAGGTATTCGGCCGAATATCTGTTCAATATTCGGCTGGCCGAATATTCGGCAAAAGGGCCGAATAGGCCGAATACCGAATAGTGGCCGAATATTCGTTACATCCCTAATGCCAATACTAAGAAAATTTTCACTGTCATGGAAATTTAGAGTCAGAGCTACAGTCAACAGTCAAGGCTATCCATCAACAGAATCAGTTTAACAAGAAATATAGGATTTGTGCATAAGAATTAACTGGGAAAATCATTTCTATATAAAAAAAAAACTAGGTTGTTCTTTTTAACAGACTTAAGTATATTTATTTTAAAGGCAGAAATTAAATCTGAATGAAAAAAAGGTCTTTGATTTAGAACAGTGGTTCCCAACCCTTTATCGGCCATGCCCCACCAAAGCATCAGTAAAGTAACTGTGCCCCCCCCCTCCCCCATAATCTGTAAATTATATCTTATTTAAAAAGTTAACTGTATTCACATTGTGGAAGTGTAATAAAGCTTTAACAATAACTATTCATTTCACATTTTTTAACTCATCAAAGAGGTGAATTTTCTGTGTCAAATGTGTTTTTAACATAATTTTATAAATGCAATGAGGTTATACATCTTCGCTTTTGTGACAGAAAGAGCTTTGTTGTACTTTTCTAACTTACCTCAGTATTAAAAGAAAAATGCTATACAATCTGCATTTTTATCTTTATAAAATATCTTGAAGAGAGACTTACATATCAATTTAATATTGATAACATTCACACATTTTATAATTATTTTTTGTGACTTATCTTTGGACACTAAAATTTCTTTACATGGATAATAAAATACACAAGAAGCATTTCAAAATTCTCATCTTTATCAAAATTAGGTAGCTAATACAATACATTTTCTCTGTTTTCCGTTTCTCAATATCTCTAAGAGTCTCTCTTTCATGTATTATCTCATTCTAAAAGTTAAAATGTATATGTATCATGTAAATTAACTTCCTGTACAGGAAGCCTCAACTACAGCCATAGATATTTACTATCTACCCAATTCCTTTTCTAATGCTATTTAAGATTTATAAATTTTCTTAAGTTGGTAACTTAAGAAAATTTATAAATCTTAGGTTCAGGTATTTCATATATTTTTTAGGTTAAATATGTTCAAGACAGTCAAATTTATATATACTTTTGAGTAGTTTTACGTGCAAAAGAATCTTCGAGTGATAAATAACACAGCAAATAAAAGTAGAAAGTTCTTTAAATAATCGAAAGTGTTATCAAAATTTGTAAAATTTAATCCCGGAAAAATTATAGAGAAATTCAGTACTAATGATATAAAAATATTTGTAAAATGTTTCGTATAATTATTCTGGTGTTAAATGTATTTTAAAGTTTTTATTTGGGAACATTTTAGAAATTTAATAAAAACTGTCTTTTAATTTGGCTTGTATTCCATTTATTTTTAGTCTGCAACAATACTTAAAAAAAAGAAAAGAAGACAGAACAAACTGATAGCGAATGAGTAAGCAAAAAAGTTAGAATTGCCCCCTTAGAAAGTTAAATTGCCCTCAGTGGGGCGTACGCCCCACGTTGGGAACCACTGATTTAGAATAAAATATTTATTCAGAATTTACTGTATCATGAAAAACAGGTTGATATTTAATGTAGATTATTACAAGTAAAGAATTTTCACCTTTCAACATTCTCATATCAATAAATAAAATGAATGAAATAATTTGCTTACTTATATACTTGCCAGCAAGTCATAGGTAGTTGTAAAAGAAATAATATATAATGCCACTCTATTAAAAGTAAAACAGTCAGCAGCCCCTGAGCAATAATTTCTGGCCATATCCACTGAAAAGAAAATGTATCATTACTACCATAAAAATGTACAACTGACAAATAAAAAAAAAACATTTTGCATGATATAGTATAAACAGATATCTGCTAAAAGCCAAACATTAAACAGAGATACAAAAAATGCTGCAATAAAAGGTCAAAGACACATCATACCAACAAAAAATTAAGTAAATAAGAGAATTAAGAAAAAGTTATTTTTGTGTTTTAATTAAAAGAGGCTGCTGGGCCATTCCATGTAAAAATAGGCAAAGCTCTTAGATTTTCAAGTTTATTGCATAATGACTTGCAATAGCAAAATGAAGCTACTTTTATGTAGAATATAAATTCTACAAAGTATTCTGTCACAATGACATGATTCTAGAAATTTGACCTCTAACATTGAAGAAATCAAGTAATCATTAAGCTTTAAAACAATGGTATGGTATACTCCCTTAAATCTGCAAATGCCTAAAATCTACACATCTTTCTAGATATAAACAGTGAAGTTATAAGGGGAAATTCAAGATACTGCTTATTTCAGGAACTATTATTGTTTTTACCAATTTTTTAAAAATTCAAGGAAGATCATCTGTCTAAAGACAAATTTTTGATACTTTACAATTCTGGAGTAAATATTAGCGTTTCTAGAGCAAAAACTTGGTGCATCATTGGTTCTGTTTAATAATCATACATGTAATTATAACTGAATTGTTTGTCTACTTTTTCTGTGTTTGTATGCCGGTTTTTCAATATTTAATTATTTTTATTTCATTCTGTACACATTTTAATAAGTAATTCCAGTTAATATGATTGAACTCAAGCTTTCTCATAAAGGAAGTAATTTATTTCCAAAAAAAATTCAAAATGGCTTTGATCTAGATCACAATCTTTTTATCAAATACATCTTTAAATTAATCAAGCTTTTCTGATTATTTAATCTGGCTAAACATGAAATAAAGCTGCATTATTTTACAATTCTAATGTAAATTATTAGTATGTGGAGAGATTCACTGAATAATTCAAGAAAAATTCTCATTATTATGCTTATTTAAGTATTGTATTTTTAATTATTTACTTGACCTTTGCTTTTAATATTTAAATCAGATTTTTATTTTCTTAATTTATATTAGTTATTTTATTATTTAAATATTTTACTTTATTGTAAGCACTCATTATAATTTCCAGTACATTGCTGCATTGAAATTACTGTTTAAAAATGTAAACAAAACAGTGACCAGAAATCTTCAAAATTCTAAAATCTGCACAACTTCTGGTTTCAAGCTGTGTGGATTTGAAAGTGTCTACTATATTTTCATTCATTTTGAATAACTATTTAAACCACCTTTACATTGTGGGTGTAAATATTGTTGTAAATAATACCAATTACTTTTTCAAGATGACTACAGAAACTGTGAAAAAAAGGTCCTTGACTATATCAGATTTACCTGATTTCTATTAATAACAAATAACATATGGTATTTTTATGCTGCTTCCTTGTATAATACACTTATCCAGCTTGCTACTATGCCATTTGGGAGAAAAAACAAGAAGAAAGAAAACAAAAAGAAAAACAAAAAAATTGATCCAATGGAATCCAATAGATTCTGCTTTAATGACCAATCAGTTATCCAAAATACATCAATCTTCAACCAGTCTGGATAAACGATTCTGCACCGTACATTTTTTAAATTAAATTTTTTTATGCGTTTTTCACGTTTTGCAGCTAATTTTCCATGTTAGCAAAAGGAATTGGTTTAAATCTTTTAGCGCAATACAGTAAATTTATTCCTATTAAATTAAGCTTTTACAGAATTCCTACAACTATATTTTCTGCAACAATTTGATGAAATTCACGAATTCTTTTCCCATGATCGTTTCGCGAAATTCATTATTTTTTCCACAATCGTTTTGCTAAATTCGCGATTTTTTTTGCACGATTGTTTCACGAAATTCACGATTTTTTTTTCACGATCATTTCGCAAAAAGCACCATTCTTTTTTTCACGATCGTTCCACGAAATACCTGATTTTTTTCCATGATCGTTTCGCTAAATTCATGATTTTTTTTCACTATCATTTTGCGAAATTCACAATGTTTCCACGATCGTTTAGATGAAACGATGCCACAATGAAATATACAGTACAGTCCTGATTATCCGAGTCCTGCTTAACCGAGTTATTTTTTTCTGATGTACTGATGGCTTCCATTATTATGAAACAGTCATTATAAATGAAGTGTTAGGTGAAGATGAACGAGCAGCCGTAAAAAGTTAGAACTCTGATTTTCTGGTCAGAAGGGGGGGAAAAATGGCAATTATGGCCTTTTTTTTTTCTTACTTTTTACGACTGCTCTTTCATCTTCACCTAACACTTCATTTATAATGGCTGTTTTCATAATAATGGAAGCCATCCAATCAGTCCATCAGAAGAAAATGATCCATTCCAAAGGTAATCCTTCATTTGGCACCCCTTTGTTCTGGCACCCAGGGCACATGCCCTCTCTGCCCCCCTTAGTTTTGGCCCTGCTCTCAGGGTGAACAGCTTTTTTACATTTCTGAAAAATCTAGTCCTAATTTTGTGAGTTTGAAATGATCATTATATTCAGGTTCTTTTTTATATATTTTTAAGAAGATATATGTATGTAAAATACATATATTTTCATTATACAGTACACAACCATTTATCCAGAATGGCCAGATGTTTCTGGATAACTGGTTGGGCATAAAAGCAGCATCCATTTGATAAGTTTTGTGGAATATATGTGGTTGTGGATGTGTGTTTCTGATTTTAAATTATTAGATTACTTGGATTAAAAATCAGATGCAAAAAAGATCAAAAGTTAATGCAACTAAATATGTTTTCATTTCAAATAATAGGTGTTGTCATCAAATTACACAATTGTTTCAAGCAATGCATATGTCAAACTGGCAGTATGACACTTTTTTCTGCAAAGATTCTGAAATCAGTCTATTAGAAATAGCATTCTGGATAACTGGTTTTCCGATTAATTGGTTTCTGGATAAATGGTTCCATTATATGTAAAAGTAACAGATCAGATTTTACTTTTAAATGATTAAATTTGTGAAAGGTTTAGTTTAGAGCTGGAAAAAAAATTGTGATAGGTTTAGTTTAGAGCTGGAAAAAATTTGGAAAAAGGTCTATTTTTTAGACAAAGTATTTTGTGAAGGGTCCTTTTTTAAGGTGAAAAATGTTGCGAAGGGTCCTGTTTTGAAATGAAAAATTATGCGAAGGGTCCTTTACCTTTAACCCTTTAAGCGTCCTAACCATGTTTTCCCATCACATAACTTTTGGAATCAAAGGCTGATTTAACTCAAAATCGATATTAAAGCTAATTTTTTGAAATGAATAAGATAACTAAATATGTAAGCTTATCAAATAAAAATTCTCATACCAAAATGTTTCATGACTACTATTTTGTTTCGAAATTCATTCTTAGTTCGTATTCATATTTAGTTGGAGGTTGCACGCCGCGTCGGCACTCCTTAAGCACCGCGATGTCATGTCATAAATCGTTAAACATGAATGAAAAATTCTACAGGATGCTTAGAGGGTTAAAGACCCAATTTCTTCCTAAACAAATCCCTGTTTAAACAAATGGTCTTTATTTTTCCTCTGTTAGTTTTAGCTTGTTCTTTCAAATACTTTTACCCTCTTGCTGTTTAAAGTTCTGTTTTGGCCAGTGGTATCTTTTATTCATTTTAAGACACTTGTTAAGTGTCTTTGACTGACAGTGACTTGGTCATGTTTGTTTTGTGTTATCAGTGAAATGGATTCCCGTAAAGCTTAAGCGATAATGATTGTCAGACAAGTTGTCAATAGAATTATTTAAGATGTCACTTTGGGCAAACATAGTTTGAGAAAGTTCAATGCATTTATAAAAGAGGATGTTAGTTTTATTAAGAAGTTGGTAAGTACTTTCACAGTTTAAAGAGCCATACAGGTATTGTGGCTCTCTATCATGCTTAATTATGTTTAAAAGTTAAACTTGCTTTCCTTTAAAGTAAATATAATTTTGACAGTTTAATATATTTAAAGCTCATATATTTAAATACTATTTAAAATCAATGTATTTAAATTTAAAGTAAATGTTACTATCTAACAAAGATAATATGTTTTAATACTATACAGGGCTCGAAATTCAATTTTTCATAGGAGGGGAGTCTCCCTACCAACATTTATAAATGGAGGGGAGTTGAGCTGTTTACAGAGGCGGATTTATTAAGTGAGAGGCCCCTCTCACTAGAACTTTTTGGGGGCCCTTCCATCATGAAAAATTGGGTATATTTATAATATATACTAATAAAAGACAATTTCACTCTGTGTTTGTGTATTCACGATGGCAAGCAAAATCTACCGCATGTACAAAGCGGAAAATGTTTGTGAGGGTAGTAGCCCAAGAGCTGTTAAACATTTTAGGGAAGGTATTTGAGGCAACCTGAAAATTTGTGCAACACTTCTTTTGTAATGGCTGAATACAAAATCGAATGTCTGGCTGAAGGATCGTGGCCCAAAAACTGTGCCAGACACGTGTCAAGTGCCATTTTTTGACTACCCAAAAAAGGTATTTGAGGCACGCTGAGATTGAGACAGAATAATATTTATACTTAGAAAAAAATATTTTGAAAATGACAGACACTTTAGTCGGCCCAAAATCTGTGCCAGACACGTGTCAAGTGCCATTTTTGGCAAAATTTTCTTCAAAATTCTAATACCATTTTTGACATACGCGGATAAATACGGAGAACTGGTGCTAATTTCACCGCCAAAGATTTTATATTTTAGAAATAATAGCTGTAAAATACAATCAGTCGTTTCATAAAATGGTTTCATAAATTTGTTTCATTAGAATTTTATATATATATGATAGATCTTTTTTAAACACCAATTTAATTAGCTAATCTGCATATAAGTTTGTACTTGTGTGTGTCTTAATAGCGAATGCCATAAAAAATGGTCCCCAAAATGTAAAAGTGCTACTTTCACAACTGCGACTAGCAACACATCTGCTGAAATTGAAAAAAATTCATATTGGGGAAAGCCATGGGGGGACATTGTCTTTGACAGTCATAATATATTTGATTGTCGTGTGTCATTTTTGATCTGGATGTGGAGAATTTTATGAGAGGGAAAACGTATGAACACTTACGATGCAATAATAAACTTCTGCAATAATAAAATATTTATTACTAGCTGACCCGTCCGGCGTTGACCGGGCCCGTTATAATAACCTTAAACAAAATTCAAGTTTGTATGATTTTATATCTTCGGAAAATCGGTGCCCCAATGCCTTCGGCATCATACAATTTTTCAAATGAACTTAATTTTTCCAGGGGCCCAATGGCTTCGGCAGCGTCGAGTGTGTTCCCAACAAACCTCTTTCCATTGGCATAGCCAGGGTGGGTGTCCAAATGCTCTGAATAGCAGTGATTTTGTAAAGTTCAGTTCGCCTTATCTAATTGGAGAATTTTCTGCTATTAATCAAGACGAAGAAAACTTTAAAATATTAATGGCATCTAGAGCATTTGAACCCCCTCCCTGGTTATGCCACTGCCTTTTTCTGAACGAACCTGTGACCTGGGTTAACGCTGTCTGAGGCAGCGTATACCCGAAGTGCTCCGTACCGCCGAAGACAATCGAAAATCAAATTGCATGACCCAAACCCCGTAGTTATCAGGAACATAGAACCCGAGATTAGAATGCTTTCCCCTAGCGGGGGATATGGAACTAAAATCTGTATAACAATCTTAAGCTAAATTGAATGAACCAATTTTCGATGAAATCGAGCCATAGAAACTGAGAAAAGAATGTGCCGTTAACGTTGAAAATGGTGGTAACAAAAGTTCAAGATAAACTTTCATAATGCAGAAAGTAGCTTAATTATAATCTCAGTTGAATAAACCAATTGCCATTGAAATAGGGCAGATAAAACCCGAGAAAAGAATGTGGAAGGAGCGCCCTCCATCTATAAATTTATCGAAGTCCCTTTAACATTAACACAATATTTAATTTACGGATGAAAACCCCCACCTCTCTAAAGTTAACCACTTACCTTTAACAGTAGCCTTATTTTTAATTTACGACTGTAGTGAGTAAACGTAAGTTGATGCCGAAAAGAAGATTAATATTCGAAAAAGTTGGTAGCAAGGGTATAAGGAAATTTTTAGTAGTTTATAAAGTGGCAGGAGGACCCTAGAACTATATTAAAGAAAATTGCAAGAGAATCGGATCAAGGGCCTCTAGAAGGCGATTAATATTCAAAATTGGTGGTAGCTGAAGTCTGAGAAATTTTTTTGTTGTTTAGCTGAAAAAACTAAGAAAAAAAAAGAAGTTAGAAAAGAAAAAGCTAGTGAATCGGACTATTTTTAAGGGAGTTATGATAGGGGGATCAAAAGGTGCCACGGTGATAGTTGAGAGTAGGGTCCTAAGGTGAAAACATGTTAAAAGGTCCTAGTATTTAGCTTTTTAGATCTCCAATTAGTCGAAATTAAACATAACGTACAAATTAATCTTTTCTAGAATAAAATTTTAAATAAATGCGCTAAAAATAAGGGGAAATACTTAAAAAGGGCCCTAAGGCCCCAATAAAAATATGAGGGGTAGGTAGAAATCATAAAAAGTTGTTAGAAAAAAGCTAATGAATCAGACCATTTTTAAGGGCGCGATAATAGGGGGCCCAAAAGGGTCAACTGATAGCTGAGAGCAGGGCCCTGAGATAAAAACATGTTAAAAGGTTCTAGTAGTCACTTTAGATCTTTAATTAGTCGAAATTACGCATAGGGTATAAATTAATCATTTGAATAAAAAATTTAAAGAAATGCGCAAAAAATGAGGGGGGTGGAGATGCTTAAAAACGGGCCCTAGTGCTCCAATAAAAATATGAGGGTGTTGACCCGGGGACAGGAGTCCAAGGCTCAATTTTAAATTTATGCATTGAGAGTGACAGAATTGGGGGTGAAAATGCGCGGCACACAAAAAGTTCAAGGGACTCCGGACCGGGCCCCAGGGACTTAACTGGAATATAGAAATGGGGGAATAACTAAATGGAAAAGTTCCTTTTAACAAAGATCGGATTAAAAGGGGGGGAGGGCAATTATTAACAATTTAGGACACGAAAACTTCAAGGGACCCTGTACCACGTTCCAGGGGACCACAATCTTAACTCGAATGTAGTTGGTTATAAGGAAATTTTTTAGTAGTTTATAAAGTAGCCGGAGGAGCAAAGAACTATGCAGAAGAGAATTGCAAGAGAATTGGATTATTTTTAAAGAAGGGCCCCAAGAAAGACATTAATATTCAAAATTGGTAGTAGCTGAAGTCTGAGAAAATTTTTTCTAGTTCATGTAGTAGTTGGAGGACCTAAAAAGTTGTTAGAAAAAAAATTTAGTGAATAGGACCATTTTTAAGGAAGCTATAATAGGAGATGCAAAAGAGGCCAACTGATAGTACAGAGCAGGGCTGTTAAATGCAAACATGTTAAAAGGCTACTTTGCACTTTAGATCTTCAATTAGACGAAATTAAGCATAGGGTATGAATTATTAGAATAAAATTTTAAAGAAATATGCAAAAATGGGAGGAGATGCAAAAAGGCCTTGGGGCCCCAATAAAAATGTGAGAGTGTTGGCCCGGGCACAGGAATCCAAGAATCAATTTTAAAGTTATGCATTGAGAGGGCGACACAATTAGGGAGTGAAAAATGCATGCCAGACAAACAGTTCAAGGGCCTCTGGACCCTAGAGGGCCTAGGGGGCCAGGTCTTAACTGGAATGTAGAATCTGGGGAATAACTAAATTGAAAAAGGGCACCAAAAACGAATATTGGATTAAAAAGGAAGAGTTATTAACAATTTAGGGCACAGAAACTTCCAGGACTCTGTATCGGTTCTCAGGGAGCCAGGATCTTAACTGAAACGTAGAAAGGGGGATAACTATATGTCGAAAGGTCCCAAAAAACAAAGAAAGTCGGATAAAAAAGAGGCAAGCTATTAAAAATTTAGGGCATAAAAACTTGAAAGGCTGAGGGGGCCCGGGTCTTAACCCTTAAATGCCTGAGTTTTCAAAAATCATTTTAAAAATGTTTTTCGGCTTTCTTTTTATAAAAAAATCATGGGAAAAATACTTTAAAGAATCATATTTTGTTTTAAGTATGGTTTATGGCTAAAAAACTGTTTGTTACTAATCGGCAAACTGGTGTTTAATTGAAAAAATAATTTTCCTCGATGAAATTCTATAATATTAAACACACAAGTGTTTTGAGAACTACGATAAGAAATAAATTTTACTTGCTCACTGCGGAACAAAATAGGGTATTTCGCAACCTTCCAAACAGAACAAAAAGACCATGTATCAACAATTGAAAAAATAAATCTATCTTTATTCTTAAACAGTACAAGTGTTGCCATCTAAATGTTGAAAATTGATTTAATAATATATTCAGAATGCATTTTATCGTCAACATTAGGCATTATAGCTTCAATATTATTCTAATAGTATTTATAAGCCTAAATTGGGTATGTTGCCGAAGGGCAACACTCGGCATTTAAGGGTTAAAATATTAAAAAGCTGACCCTCAGGTACATCAGGAACTGATTTAGACTATCCTCACTGAAATGTTCAGACTTCTATGTGCGGTAGATTTTGAGAGCCATCGCACACAGACACACAGAGCAAGACTTTCTTTTATTAGTATAGACTAGCAGACTCGCCCGGCGTTGCTGGGGTCCGTAAATTAACCTTAAACAAAACTCAAGTTTGTATGATTTTATATCTTTTGAAATTCTTTTAAATGAACCTAATTTTGGAGGCCCCCATTGCCTTCCTCAGCGTCTAGAGTGTCCCCAACAAACTTTTTTCCGAACGAACCTATAACCTGGGTCCCCATTATCCAAGGCAACATGTACCGGAAGTGCTCCGCATGTGCCGGAGACAATCAAAAACCAAGTTGATTGAGCCAAACCTAATTATAATCAAGCCCAAAGAATCCAAAAAGAGAATGCATCATTAATGTTAGAAAATGTTGGTACTTGAAGTCTAAGGTAAAATTTCATAATACAGAAAGTAGCCGAATTATTATCTAAGTTGAATGAACCAAATCCCGTTGAAATTGGGTCCTTAGAATTCGAGGAAAGAATGCGCCCCCAAGCGGTGAAAAATGCCCCCTCCCCTTGTAAATTTCACGAATTACTTTTAACATTAACACGATATTTAATAAACGGGATGAAATCCCTTATCTAAAGTTACCTTTAAACTAACGCGATTTTTAATTTACGGCTGTAGTTTGTAAACGTAAGTTGATGCTGAAAATTGAGATTAATGTTTGAAAAAAGTGGTAGCTGAGGTATAAAGAAAGACCAGGCCCTGGGGACCAGTGTCTTAACTGGAATGTAGTTGGGTATAAGAAATTATTTTAGTAGTTTTAAAGTAGCTGAAGGACGCTAAAACTATGTTAAAGAAAATTGTAATAGAATCAGATAGTTTTTAAAGAAGCTGCAACAAAGGCCCAAAGAAGCAAATTAATATTCAAAATTGGTGGTAGTTGATGTCGGGGAAATGTTTTTGTTATTCATGTAGTAGCGGGAGGACTTAAGAAGCTGTTTAAAAAAAGAAACTAGTGAATCGGACCGTTTTTAAGGGACCTATAACAAAGGGCCCAAAAAGGGCCAACTGATAGTAAAGAGCAGAGCCCTAACATGAAAACTTGTTAAAAGATCTAAGTTCTTAGCAGTTTAGATCTTCAATTAGTCACAATTAAGCATAGAATAATATTTTAAAGAAATGCACAAAAAATTGTGTAAATGTTTAAAAAAGGGCCCTAGGGCCCCAATAAATATATGAGGGTGTTGATCTAGGAAGAAGAGTCCAAGACTCAACTTCAAAATTATGTACTGAGAAGGTGAGAAAATCAGGGGGTGAAAAATTCTTGGCGTACAAAAAGTTCAAGGGGCCCTGGACCGGATCCTACGGCACCCTAGCGGCCCCAGGATCTAAACTGGAATTAGAAATGTGAGACTAACTAAATGGAAAAAGGATATGAAAAATGTAGATCGGATTAAAAGGAAGCAATTTTTTAATCTTTTATTTGCACAAAAACTTGAAGGGTCCTGTATGGAACCACAAGGTGTCAGGGTCTTATTTGGAGAGTAGAAAGGCGAGAATAACTAAATGGAGAAAGGTCCCCCAAAACGAAGAAGATTGGATAAAAAGGGGGCAAGTTATTAACAATTTAGTGCATAAAAACTTAAAAGGGCCCAGGGGCCCCGGACCTTAAAAAATTATAAATCTGAGCTACAGGTGCATTAGGACCTGTCTTAGACTATCCTCACCTAAATTTTCAGACTTCTATGTGCGGGAGATTTTGCTAGCCATTCGCACACAGACAGACAGAGGGAAACTTTGCTTTATTAGTATAGATAATCAGCAACAAAGTAAAAATTCACTTAAAATATCAGCTTTATGAAAACTGCGTACCAAATGTGGGGCCCCCAAAATCAGGGGCCTCAGGTTGATGGCCCATGATTTAATTAGTCCCTCAATCTGCATAATTAAGTCGTCATAGAACGTCTCTAACAGTGCTTCTTTTGGCTCAGACCCAAGTTTCCTTTGAATCCCACCCTATCCGTCCACAAAAGATCATAGTCCTGATAATTCATAAATTAAAAAAAGATGAGGGAAAACTAAAACTTTTCTGGTAGTATCAAATGATAGAAAAAATTATATTTATCACATGAAAATGATATTGTAATAATAACTGAAAAATTAAGAACACTAAGAAAATCTTTTTATCAAAACGTCACATTTCTCTTTGAACTCAAAAGATTTGGGGGCCCCTTGGGATGTGGGGCCCCTCGCGATTGCGACCATCGCGACCCCTTAAATCCGCCCCTGGCTGTTTAGGAGGAAGAAAAAAATCTTTAAAAACACACTGTTATTTTACGTGCTATTTAAAGAATTACATTAATACATACAAGCAAAAATACCATTGAAGCATTTTAAATCAACAACTCAGAATAATTATGTAAAATGCTTTTTAATTTAAATAAGGAAAATAGTCAAGCTTTTATACAGTTTATTTTTCAATTTTCCACCAAATTTCAAGGGTTCTTCCTTAGACTAAACTCGCATTTTTCCGCGTTCCTATGACGAAAATCGCGTTTTTTCAAGCGATCCTATGACGAAAATCGCGTTTTTTTCCGCTATCTTTGGTGAAATTAGCGTTTTTTCCACGATTCTCTGGTGAAATTCGCCTTTTTCTAGCGATTCTTTGATGAAATTCGTATTTTTTCGCGATCCTTTGACGAAAGTCGCGTTTTTTTGTGATATTTTGATGAAATGCACGTTTTTCAGAGGCCCTTCTAATTTTGCATTTTTTCCGCGATCTTTTGATGAAATTCACGTTTTTTCGCGATCTTTTGGTGCAATTTGAGTTTTATTCGCGATCCTTTGGGATCTTTTGGTGAAATTTGCGTTTTATTCACGATCCTTTGGGATATTTTGGTGAAATTTGCGTTTTATTCGCGATCCTTTGGGATATTTTGGTGAAATTTGTGTTTTATTCGCGATCCTTTGGTGAAATTCGCATTTTCCCACGATCTTTTGACGAAACTCGCTTTTTTTTCGCGGTCCTTTGATGAAATTCGGGTTTTTTTTCCCCGCGATCCTTTAATGAAACTCGTTTTTTTCGAGATCCTTTGACAAAACTCGTGTTTTTTCGCTATATTTTGATGAAACTCGCGTTCTTTCGGGATCCTTTGATGAAATTCAGGTTTTTTTTCACGATCCTTCGACGAAACTCGCTTTTTTCCCCTCTATCCTTTAACTAAATTTGCGTTTCCATGATCCTTTGACGAAATTTGCATTTTTTTTTGCTATCCTTTGACGAAATTTGTGTTTTTTCCGTGATCCCTTGACGAAATTTGCATTTTGTTCGCAATCCTTTAATGAAATTTTGCATCTTATTCGCAATCCTTTGACGAAATAAGTATTTTTTCCGCGATCCTTTGCGACGAAATTGATTTTTCCGGCGACCATTTGTCGAAATTCCCAATATTTTTCCATTATATTTTTTAATGTCCGAATTTTCATAATTTTCCGAACCGAATGCCGTAAGTTTTTGGAAAATTTGCAACCAAATCACCCCTGAATTTGCCAATTGGTCGCGGAAAATAATGCGAAACTTATCAACCGATCTCGGGGAAAAAAATCGTGAAATTTTTCTATCGGTCGCAAGAAAAAATCGCGAATTTCAACGATCATTCGCGTTAAAAACTCGCCAATTATGTCAATCGGTCGTGCTAAAATATCACGAAATCTGCAAGGCATTCGCAGGAGTTGATCGTAGTTTCAAAATGCAAAATATTTTCAGAAAATGGTGAAATTTTTTGGGCGGGAGCCTCCCGCCAACGATATTTTTTTGGACGGGATTTAAAAACTTTTGGCACGAATCCCGCCCTGAAATTCAATCCCTGCTATAAAGTTGGTTATTAAATAAAGTTTGTGATTTAATAACCCTCCTTTTTTTTTTAAGTAAATCTTATTTAATTTAAAGCTTTTCATATTAAATTTATTTCTTTGTTGCTTCAACCTATTCAGCTTATTTAAATTCATATGCTTATGTAATGTTCCAACAACTCGTCACTACTTGTTCAGACGTATGTTGGGGTTGGACTGCAAACATTGTGCGTATTATGAAATTTGGTTTTTAGTTTTTAATCTTTTATTTTTATTTTGAGTTAGATTTAAGTTTTTAATAAAGCTTTGTTTATTTTAATTTGGTTTAGTTATCTACTTGCATACACACATCCTTGAATTTTCTTTTTAAGCTTAAAAATAAAGTTATATTTACAGGCATATAACTTACAGCACTTCTAAACTTTCACTGGCTTATTTAAAATACTCTGCTAATCGGGATTACTGTTCTTAATCCCATCAGTAATAGGGGTTATTTTAAATCCTTTTGTATCTTTGGATAACTAAAAATAATGTTTTTTGCTATAAAATATTACTGTCAATAATTTTACACTTAAAATGTTTAATTAAAAAAAAATATACACAATGTCAAACTCGTCAACAACAAATTTTTCTTTAAAAGGTTTAATAACTGAAATTCGTTTCGAATTTGGTATTTCGTTTATTTGAATGTTTTAAACTTATAAAAAAATAGTCATGTATTTATCATAATGAAATTTACAGGAATTTTAAAAAGCACGAATGCAAAAGAAAAGTCATTATGAAACAGTCACATCCTAAGTTTTAAAGTTAATTTTAAAAAATTGAATGGTCTGATGACATTGCTTTACAATAAAAGAATGGTCCCAAAATAGTAAGTAAGCTAAAACTTTCTGCAGGAAAATATTTAATAAATCATGCCTTTAAAATATAACCTCTTAAAAATGTCACACATGTGACGATGGAATATCCATACTGATCGAAATATAAAGGATGAAATAATTTTAAGTCTTGGAATGATGTAAACAGATGAAAAAGAAATATGGATAGCTAACAATATTTCAGCTAATACCAACTGTCACCTTTCAAGATTTGGATTTGTGGTTTTTCATTTGAAATTTTAAAGCTGTTAACTATGGGAATAAGCCAGGGTTGCCAGATTTTAGTCAGCTGGCCCATTAAATGAATGCACATTAATTATTTTGAATGCACTCAAACTTTTAAAGAAAATTACAAACTTTATTAAATACTGACATGTCCAGCGTTGCCTGGGCCCATGATAATAACTCTCTTCGCTACTGAGTATTAATGCAGTATTATTAATTATTACTGGATTATTTCTTCTCCCATTTGACTTCAGAGCAAGATTTTTATTTAATTTGCATTAGTTCGAATCTTCAACTTTGAAACATATCAATCTGTTATCAAAATTGTAATTATGTTCAAATACCATTAATAAAATGGGACAAAACGGAGGTCCCTGTTTGGGGACCCAGGGAGCAAAGAGGTTAAATGAACCACAAATTTGTATGATTTTATACCTTTAACTCCATTTTGTCTGAATTTATATTTTTATATGAAAAAAATTCACAAAAAAATATAAGTGAATGTATATACTATTTGATATTTTATTTTCTGCGTAATTTGATTTTTGGAGTCTACACGTACCGAAAATAAGCGAAACTGCAACAAAACACTCAGGATTTTTACTGATTGTCAAAATTTTCACACATTTTATTTATTTTTTAATATTTATACCCAGCCAAACATTTAAAAATTTTTGTAGGTGATGTAAATTTGATCTATTGAGATGCTCTAAAAAGATTGTGTTAAAATATGGATGTTTAGTTATTTTTAGCGTAGAAAAAATATAGTCTCTATGAAGCGCAATGTGACCTGCATTTGCCAGTGTATTTGAAGGGGCTAAAATTCATTTTTTTTTTTAACTGACTGCACAATCAATTAGAAGAAGGTTTCAGCTTTAAGAGCATATGTTTGGTTTGTCAGCACATCTCAAATTGTGCCTGGAGAAGGCATTGCCATAAGTAGGAAAATCGTTTTTCAAAAAAAGAGCCTTTTTGAAATTTTTTTTCAAAGGGTTAACTGCGATATGTATATTTTTTTTATCATGGCATTTAAGACATAAGAGTACAATCTTTTAGAATGTCTTCTGTTTTTAACTTTACTAAGCAGTTTGCCCGATGGAATTGGTTTCAGACAACGTTCGACGAAACTCTAGAAAAGATGGGCACCAAAACAGTATTAGTAAAAAAACAATTTAAATCAGGTAACTCATACATACATGGCCCATTATTCATTAACAGCATCAGGAAATATTCTTCCATTTGTTTTTTTTTTATGCTTACAAGAACAACCAGGAAAATTTGGTCCTTTTAGTTTAAAAAAGTGTTGATTTAATTATTAAATAAATGGCCAAAAGCGAGCATAACTTGCACATAGAGGGTTCCGTACAACAAATTTATTAATTAGTAACTGTATTATTACAAAAAAAATCGTTGCTAAAAGAATAATAAGACTCTGTAAAAAACAATACAATGTATTGTTGGCAGGAATGGGGAATTTTCAGAAAATTTTACCAGCCAAGGATTTATTTTACCTGCCAACAAAATGCGATGTACAGTTGGAAATTGTTATAATAAAACTTAGGCGATTTGCAAAAATAGTTGATTACTATTGCTACAATACACTTTCAAATATATATTCTTTTCCCTGTAAAATTAAGAAAAATATACACAAGAGAGAAAAGTTTAATAAAGAATACAACTTAGTACCAAGTTTACATCACAATAATTTGGAAAGTTGTAAAATATAGCTAACTAGTAAAAAAAATAAAGTTCTTTTCTTGGCATATCTTTTGGCATGGAGTTTTTTAAATACTGCCTACAAATTCACTCGCCCTGTCAGAAAATCCACTCGGCAGTGGCGAGTAAAATGATGCATTTCCCCACCTATGATTGTTGGGTATAGCCGTATACTAGAAAAGTATAATGGATATACCAGGGAAGTTCAGAGAGATATGAAGCTTAAATAATATCAAATATTGCTATTCTGTATAACTCTTTTAATCTTACCGTAATCTGTTTATGATGAAATTAATTCAGTGCTGATAATAAAGGTAGTGCATATTTAAACTTCATTTGACATTTCATACATAAAAATAAAGAGTAGTAATAATCTTGGTTTACTTTCAAAACTCACCTTACTAGAAATTTGGAAATAAAACTTTGCCTACCAAAATTTTATTTCCTGGAAAAGGGGAATTTTGAAACTCAAGTTCTCATATCTACTACTATTTTCATGAAGAAACGTTTGCCTTATTTTTGTCAGAAATTTTGTATTTAAATAAGGTGAACGTTACCATTAAAAGACATCTTTTGGTCCTATGTGTCCATAATTTGGCTTTGTATATATACGGCTTTTTATTATTTACAGAATTGAATAATACCTGCAATAGCCTGGTTGGCAGAGCGCTATACTCATAATCAGAAGATTGTGTGTTCAAAGTTCAACATTAGCCACCATATCACCCTGTATGCTAATGGCATCTAGTGCTAAATGTATGGCGGATGCAAAATTCTCTGGTGTACCTAACCAGGCGAGGACTCTACTGTCTAGACAAGGATCTAAATTACTGGGCTGCTTTAGAAATCTAACCTTTCTCGAGGCTTTGGAAACCACCTTCCAAGGAAAGCGAACATAACTGCATAATATGAACAAAAACAATTACAAAAATCACAGATAATTGACAAATAAAAATAGATAAAGAAAACATAAGCGGTAAAAATTTAAAAATCCATTCACAAAAAAGTAATGAGTCAACTATGCAAATAACTTCTTTTTAAACAAAATAAAAGAATTATGAAATTAAATCAAAATTTCAACTCAAAACAATATGTATTATGTGATGTTTAGAAATAAATACAGTTACTTTACCTGTGGACTGTCAGGTGTTGGCTGTAGCTAAAAAGTTTTTCAAAACACTGAATAATACTAATTTTTTAAATAAGAAAAAAAAAAGAACCTGAAACTTACTTTGTTTAGCTTTGAACAACATTGCTGGGCATTTAAGTAGTCGCATTCGAGATCTGATAATGTTATTACCTTCATCAAGTTAAGAAAATTATAATTACAATATAATTCAACATTATTTATATTAAAGCAAAGTTCACGCAGATAGTTTTAGGAGGGTTAAAAAAAAATAACACTCTTCCTTGCCCCCCAGCCCAAAAATGGTATCATGCCTTTTGTATAAAAAAAAAATTGCTCCATAGTAAAAACAGACACATTGTCATGTCCTTAAAACAGTGCCCTGAACATTAAATATTAAAAAGTGGCTTTAAAAATAAACATGTCTCACTAAACAATACTTTTCTGCCATCAGCAGCAACCTGCCTGGGAGAAACTTTGATTTAAAGAAGGGGTGCACAACCTATAGCCTGCAGAGACCAACATCTCCGAAAATCTGGAGTTGAGATTTTCGCCAATCAGTTGTTGAAGAAACTGAATTTCAGCAATCACCCACGGGAAAAAAATCCTAAATATCGCCAATTGGCTGTGGGGAAAAAAATCACAAATTTCCCCAATACCCATGGGGAAAAAAATCATGAATTTCATCATTCGCTTATGCAAAAAATTCACCAATTTTGCTCATAGACTGAAGAAAAAAAAAAAAACTAATTTTGTCGATTGGGCACAGAAAGATCACGAAATTCATCAATTTGTCGTGAGAAAAATATTATCAGTTAAAAGTCACGAATTTTGTCAATTGGCTCGTGGAGATCAAAGAAGTCAACATATGAAATTCTAGAGTATTGAATTTCACGAATCAGTCATGGGAAAGAAAAAAACTCAAATTTCGGCAACTGCTAGTGAAAAAAAAAATCTCACATTTTGTCAGACGCTCTGTTCATCATTGCATAAATAACGCAGGGTGTTAAAAAAATCATGATTTAAATCATTTTTTTTTTTAAATTTAAATCTGATTTTTATGATTTTTTTTTTCCATTGCGTTAAAATACAGAATAGCTACCAATAATTTTAGGTTTCCAAAACAATTAAACCTCTAATTGCAAACATAATCTATGTTTTTAAACTTTAATTAATTATAATTATTAGTAATGAGGATAATTATAAAAACTGCATTTTCATTAGTAGTATGCAATAACATTATATACATTAATATTTTGTAATAATTATATAGAACTATATTAAATACTGTATATATTTACAGTTATTAAAATTATTAATAACTGCATTTAATATTAAATTGTTAACACTGCTTAAAATTAATAATTATCAAATAAACAAGTCTCTAATTAGAAAAATAATATAAATTTTTATGCTTTAATGTCTAGGGCAAAGTTCCCAAAAAAGGCACTATTTCAGTAAAAAAAAGGAACATTACTTTATGCGTAAATATATCAGTAATGTAGTAATGATATGAAATATATATATATATAATATATATAAATTTCTTAATATAATAAATAGACAATTTTTAAGGATTTTATGAATTACAAATTGAAAAATACAATTAAATAATGGCATGATTTAATAATATCCAATTTTTTTCTAAAAAAATAAAGTTCTATAAAATTTTTGCAATGTATTCGACACATAGATTTAGAAATACTGTGGTATGGGGAAGTTTTTTACAAGACATCTCTGGTTAAAACTAAAGAAGTTATTAAAAAAAAGAGGCAGTGTGCATTTAGTTAATTTTAAAAGGAGCAGGATGCTACGACCTTAAAAAATGGCCTGGATGGAAAAGTAATTGCAGAAATAATAAAAACTGCAAATAAGTATAATTCCACTAAGTAGCACAAGTAACAAAAAAGGCAAATATCATTTGCAGCTCGTTTTGCATTTGTATTTGGAAAAATTACTGTTAATTGCCTAAATCTAAACTTACATACATAAAAATTATGAAAATCAGTTACACCCTCAGAGTAAAGATAAGAAGTAGAGAACAGTCAGAACTTGAAGCTAATATGTTTCTGCTTTTATCGCCAAAAAGTTGTCTTTTTTGGCAGTGATCTCCTTATTGGCAACTGACGGATTTGATTCATGCCAGAGAAATGCTGAAGCAAGAAAGTTTCAGAAGGAACCGGAGGAGAAAAACCAGTTTGGTGCATTTTCTCTATCCACCATCACATGATGGTGAGCAGTGATCCAGACTTCAAGAAAGGGTTGCTATTTCTGAGTCCAGTTATATGAGAAGTCTATGGTTACACCCAATCATGCACACATACACAGTAAATATAAGAATAGCCAGCAATATTTCAAATTCTCAAAATATTAAATAGCAGCATTATTACCACTTCAAATTAAAAATAGTAAAGTTTTGCAGCCTTTGCAATCCCTAACTAATCTCTTTATTTGGTGTATATGAGTTCAAAAGTAAAAAAATAAAAACATTTATTCAACCTCTACCGAAGAAGCTCTTTCCGAGTTTAATATTTTTATACCATTAGTTCTTTTTCTCTCATACATGCATTTATAATATTTTTTGAGCAGATGTCATTTTTTTCATTCTTCTTTAGCTCCAATTTTCTACCAATTGTAAAAGTAAAATGAGAAAATAACATGCTGACTATTTATTCATTTACTTGCAGAAATTTAATATGTATGTTTGCTATGCTTATTTTATGTAAAAGAATGAATAATTTGATTTGTTAAAGGTAATTATGACATTTCAAATATTATATTAGATTTTAAATGCTTTTCATGATAGATAAAAACTTGCTTTTTACAAGCTTTGTACTTAATTTTTTACAACTCTAAGGAATAGTCAAAACTTAGAAAAAATATTTAAAGCTTTTTTTTGTTTACTCATAAGACAAAATACCTATAGAAACGTTCCAAATTATGTTAATCTTAGATTTTAATAATTTATGTAATTTTAAACATTTAGAAAATTTATGATTTTAATCAATGACTTAAAAAAAAAAAAAAAAAATGAGTTGATTAAAATCGTCGACACCCTATGCCTGGGGATTGTGAAAAAAGGCAGAGTGCAAAGATTGCAAATGAAAATACCAATAATTAAATTATATACAGTCCACTCCCTCTAATCCGCAAACGCCTATAATCCGCACTATATTTTAGATGTAAACAGTTAAAATCTCCTTTTTTTAACAAGATAAAGTACACTTTAACCATAATAAAAGTTAACTGCACTGATGAATTTATTAACCACTTCAACGGCTGCCCCGAGTTAAGTTGGGTTAAAAGCACTGTTTCCCTATACCCGTCGCCGGTGAAGTGGTTAAGGAATTTTTAATGCATTTCTGAATTCATTAGAAGTAAATGTTTTATGTATCTTATAAATAACTATTAGACTGCTATATTCTGAACACATTCGCTGGCTATATAAGATAAAATTTCTTTCAAACAGGGCCCTTGAGGATAAATATCTTAGTTTTTTAGAAAAACAAACTTTTGTTGCTGATTAAGAAATCCTGACTCTTAAAGACTTCAAGATTAAACAGCATTGCATAAATTAAAAACTATTAAGCAAACCACTATCACTGATGTTTGATAGATATAAAAATAAATAGAAATGTTTTCCATTAACTTTGTATTATTATATCATTTAAATGTATTCTTAATATTGAACAGGGCCGGCACCAAGCATGAGGCAGGAGAGGCGGCCGCCTCAGGGCGCACGTATAAAGAGCGGCATTTGCCTGGTTTATATTGAACATATAATCCATTACCATTACATTTGTCAAAAAAAGAGTGATAAATTTTTTTCTTATTTTTGAATAAAAATACGGAGTACATTTCATATAATTACAGCCAAATAATAATCAAAGAGTTCATAATCTTTATTATGGAACATGGATTAAATCGACACTAACAAGGAGAGGGCCAACCTTGTTTATCACAGATTTTGATTATTTTAATATATGTTGTAGGGTAGAGACCCCTTAGTGTCAGGTTCAACGGATTTTATCCAACGCTCCTTAGTTCTTGAGAAACAGGGGGGTGGGGGTCTAATAATAGTACACAACTTAAGTACTTACTTTGCAACCCCTATGATAGGTTGGTCGTAGCTCAGTTGGTATGGCGTTTGCCGGCTGATCCACAGGCCCAGGTTCGATGCCCGAATGTGCAGGATTTGTTTTTCTCATTTTTTGTCTTATAAATATACTTGTAAGTATAATTAAAAATCTCATTGTCAATTAAAATTTATGATATTGTATATTAATTATAGTTTTAACCTATTTAATTTTTTACCTTTAACTAAATAGTTGTATAAATTATAAAACTGTTAATTTTTTAAAAATCACTTTTAAAATGTATTTCATGTATTCTTTATCGATGCAATGATATTAAGCAATTGTGTCAATTCGTGATTTTAAAGAAACATCATTTATGCATTGCTTTAACAAAGGAAGTCAATGCGATAATACTATTATTCTGTTTTTAAAGTAAAAAGCATAATTATATTAAAAATTAGCATCAGAACTAAATTACAACCGATTTTTTACATACTAAAGATTTTTAAATTTATAATACGTATGCTTGCACTCAATTATTTTGCTTTCACCTTTATCTTCTTTCTGCTTTTATTTTTATTTTATTTGAATATTTTTTTATTTTATCATAACTAGATGGCACCAACTGATTTTGTCACGATTTTGGAATTTTTATAATTCAATAATAGATCCAATTTATTTTTAAACCTATTTAAAGGATGGGAAATAATAGTTTAAAAATAAAAAATGATACATTTAAGTTTGATAACATTATAATTAATGTATGATATTAAAATTTGTAATTGAAATTATTAAATTATAATTACAAGTATATTTATAAAACAAAAAATGAGAAAAACAAATGTAACGCATTTGGGTTCCGAACCTGGGGCCCGCAGATCAGCCACCGAACGCCGTACCAACTGAGCTACGACCAACCTATCATTGCGGCTGCAATGCAAGTATTTAAGTTGTGTACTATTATTAGACCCCTGGTTTCTCAAGGACTAAGGAGCATTGGATAAAATCCGTTGAACCTGACACTAAGGGGTATCTACCCTACAACATATATTAAAATAATCAAAATCTGTTATTAACAAGGTTGGCCCTCTCCTTGTAAGACATAATATATATATATAGTAGCTGAAACAATTTCATGCTTTTTTTTCTTTTAAAAAAAAATGCCTTATACTGAAATCAGCTCAGCAGAATTCACAAAGGGTAGATGGCTCAAGAGAATATAAACCAAAACAAATTCTCATAATGTTGCAGCATCATGTACTTAGTATTTCATTATTTTACTTGTGTAGTCAGTCATTCGATGGTGTAATTCTTTTCATTAATTGACTGTAAAGAATCGGAGTTTGAATAATCTGATTAAACAGTAGTACGAGTAGTAATAACATAGAAAATATTTCATACTTCAGGTAAATATTAATATATATTTTTTAAATTTTAAGATCATGATTGCAGATAATTTTGAAAAAAGTATTCTTTAAAGCATATTTCATTAAAACCTTGTTATTAGTGTTACCAGGTGTCCCACGTAAATCTGCCTCGATTTACTCGGGACAACCTGGTAACACTACTTGTTATACTGTCACTTGCTTAAAAAATCATCCCGCATATATCATTAATTTCTCAGTGTTCTGGATCTTTATCCAAATAAGGGAATAATTATAAAATATCTTAATAAACCGTCGCCCCCCCCCCCCCCCAAAAAAAAGACCTTTATAAAATGCTTCTTTCGATTTACAATTTTCCCTTCTTTCTATAATTTATAGTTATAGCTTATATTTAAAGCTGTTCTCAAATCCAAGCTGGCTACTTTCAGACATACTTTTAATTTCATTTTTGTTCGCAAACATATCAAATTAGCAGGTGTTCATTTTAGGTAACTGTGTAATGTAATTGTTTTTCCCATTTCCCAAAAAAAGGCAGAAAAAATTTCAGAAAGTGCTGTCAAAGTTGGCGTTTTGAAGCAAATTTCTGGACGAGATGGCACAAGAAAGGAAAGAACTGCCGTGATGGGGCAACAATAGCTTATAACTGTAATTAATTTATCGGATAATGAAAAACAAAATGTTTAATTACTGTACAAATCACTTGAATAATTACGCCCGCAAATATCCTGCTTTTATGTTTAAAAATGGGTAAGAAAGTTCCTGTTTATCGAGTTGAGGAAAGTGTTTATTTGAGAACTGCCTTAAAACGATATATTAAAAAAAGTCAGATTTAAGATGATTCTTTTTAGCGTATAAAGGAAAACTTTTTCTCTAGATGTTATAAAAATCCCATAGGCAGTGACATTTGTACTTAACCCATTATGCAAGCTGATTTTCAAATGTGTAATTGATTTTACTTAATCATTCCATCTGCCAGGATTTGTCGCGACAAAGGTGAATGTATCCCCTTATCCAAACAAAAATGAATGACAACCCGATTGTGGAAGACCGCCACAACTCGTAGTAATATCTTTCAATCTTCCGTAATAGCGTAATCTTTTTAAAACATAAACATAGCAAATTAGCGTGTTTTTAGAGCGTGCTGGGTTTGGCGAACGTAGCTCGTAAGGGCAAAGCCTCCTAGTATAAAATGTGAGAGCCAATTTTTCATAATAACAAATTTTCCCGGATTTGATTTTATTCTTTTTTTTTTAAGCTTTTAAATCAGGGAATTTATTGCAAAATGTTGAAACATGTTTCCAACATGATAATATTCGATACGAAAGAGAGTGTGTTGAAAAAAAAGGAATGTTTGGTGAAATTATTGTGCATCGCACTGTAAAAAAAAGACAAGTGTTTCTGAATCTACGAAACAGACGGAAATTTACAATAACCCCTTCCGAGTCACCCACGATTCTGAAAAATGTTTCTTTATCTATATAAACATCATTCATTTTCAAAATTTAAAGACGACTTATATTTTCAATAACTGCAAAATATTACACACGCATTTAACCGATGATATAGAGTTAGATAATTTATATAACAAATTGCTCGTTTTTAGGGATATCGTAAAAAAGGGGGTGACAGCCATTGATATTTTAAATCACATTCAGAAAAATAAATTAATCGAAATATTTCCAAACATCTTTATTTGCATTAGAATTCTTTTAACTTTGCCAATAACAGTTGCTAGAAGTGAACGTTCATTTTCAAAATTAAAAATGATAAAAAATTACTTGAGGTCTACAATGGCTCAAGAGCGCTTATCCAATTTAGCAATACTGGCAAATGAAAAGTAATTGCTTCCAACATTGATTATGCTGACATAATTTATGATTTTGCGAAAGAAACGGAAAGGTGTGTTAGATTTTAAAATGTATTTGCTTAATTCTTGACGTCTAAGTTCATGCAGTTATTACCAATACTTGATTGCATTAAGTATATTAAAATTTTATTTTAAATGACTAAGTGATTTTAAGATGTAATTGTATTTTTCGTTTACATTTATGAAAGATAAATAAAAGATAAAAGAAGAAAGATAAATAAAAGATAATGCATAAAAGTTTGCTTCTTTAATATTTTTTATATGTTATTGCAAACAATATATGATTGTATTTTTATTATTTAATTTCAAATGGATGTTTAATTTCCGAGTATACGTACAGTTTTACCGCAATTTTTAAATAAATTTTTTCATCCTATTTAATATCAGGAAAATATTACGATTTCTATTATTAAATAAGGTGATTGCAGTTAAGTATATTTTTATTTTACTTAAAATGTAATACTTAATACTATTCTTCGAATTCTGCCATTTAAATATTGAACAGAAATAGTGGTGCCAGATGCATATTCACAATACCTACTCGGTTCAGATTTGACATTGGTATTTAATATTTTTTCTGGTATAAATTGTTGAATATTTTAAAACCCTTAGTTTTGCATGTAGTAATAAAAGGATCCTAGTCCTAATAATATTATAAATGTGGAAGTGTGAATAGTTTGGTTGAAGTAAGAATAACTAAATGTTTTTGTATTCATTATCTGTTACATTAGTTTTGTTTTTGCAATGTTTAAATTTTCCCTTAATTTAGTAAAATTTACATATTTTATTTGCTTGTAATATATAAAATAAAAGTTATAAAAGTAAAACCTACTTCCAATCAAATGTAGCATTAGCTCTTGTCTTTGTAATGTTGTGGTACTTCAAAGAAAAAAAAAATATGGAAATTGATTTGACATTAAAGTAATAACAGATACAGTAATGTTAATGTTACTAAAAAAGTACCTGATGCGAAAATCCACGAGTGATTGTGTTTTGGGATTTTTTATTACGAGATAAAAAAAATGCGACGATAATAATGGTAAATAATAATGACGATAATAATAAAAAATGCGACGAAATTGGAAATAGAAATTTAAAAAATCCAAAAATGCAATTACCCTGAAAACTAGTATTATGTTGGTTAATATTGTGCTAATTTTTGCATTCATCTCTAAGAGCATTGCCAATCTAGCGGAATTCTGAACTCAAAATCTATAAGTTTTTTTTTATTCAGTATTTTTACATTATTTAATCAACGAAAGTCTTCCATTAAATAAAGCAAAAATTAGTATGAAAAATTTGATATATATTTTGAATACAAAAATACGTTTCATTTTAACCACTGATTGCCATTAATGATACTTGACTTATAATACCAATATTGGATTTATATTGGAAATATTTGTAACACAACACTTTAAACAGTTTAAATTGTAACACCTTCAACAAACTGTCAATATTGTGAAAATATTTACTTTATGTTGGAAATATTAATAGTGAAATTGCAAAATATTTTTTGCCAAAAATTGGCAAACATTTTGCACATATTTGCGCAATATTAAAAAACAAATATTTTGCAGTTTCACTATTAATATTTCCATTATAAAGTAAATATTTTTGCAATTTTCTTGCAAATTTTATTTTATGCATTACAAACAAATAAAATGAGTAAATTTTATTAACTTAAGTGAAAATATTAAACATTTAAAAATATAGGGTCAGGTGGGGTAAAGTGGTCAGGCGGGGTAAAGTGGTCATAATTCATAAAAAGGGCTAAAATCCTGACTAATGTGGAAATTTGAATAATTTTCTTTTAATTTTAGATTTATTAAGTATTGATCAAAATTTCTCACCCCAAAAAACATTTTTAGTAACATGTTTGAGCCACTGAGCACTCATTTGGTCTGTCTTTGTTACACCTTGTTCTTTTAACTCTTTAACTTTTCTGCTGCATTTTGTTTATCCCAAATTTTGTTAAATTGGCAGTTCAGAAAGCTTTTCACATATCTCAAGAACATATTTTCATTTATAGCTAAGTTATATTTATCACAGATTTTATTTCATAATAGTTTTAGTTACATGGGGTAAAGTGGTCATAGGGTTAGGCTTAACTTATAGATATTTGATCCGAGTTAAATTATTCATTATATACAATGCCAGTTTATTAAATACTAATAATTATTAAAAACTAACTGCAAATAGTTATTATTTAATAATATTTTATAATATGGGGGTTAAAAAAGGTTAGGTTTGATTTTTAATAGGTTCAGAATAGTGAATGAATTAACTAAGTGTAAACCTGAATTGCTTGCAAAGGTTACATCAACTAATTTAACAACCAACACATTAACTACTTTTTCTAATACCTATACTTGTATTATATAAGAAAATGGTCCACAAGAAAGTCCTGAAAGAATTTTTAATGTTGATGAGGCTGGAATGGATATGGATAGCCAAAATAGTCCAGTTTAAAAAATTTTACGCAATGCAATGCATTATATAAAATTCAGAAACCAAAGGAAAGATAATGTTTAGTGTTCATTTTGGTATATCAGCTAGTGGTTATTACATTCTTCCATTCGCAGTTTATGAGTGAGTATATATGAATTATGGATAAAGGGTGGTCATGCAGGAGCACTGTATGAATTATGGAATCTGGATAGATGCAGGATTCTGTACTTGAATCTTGGATGGATCATTTTATTAAGTAGATAATACACCAAAAGCTTACAAAAGCCTGCCCTTTTATTTATGATTGTGATGGACATAAATAAATTATGACACTGTGAAAAATAGCTATCGACAATTACATTATAATACTCTGCCTGCTACCTCATACTAGTCATGGTCTACAACCATTAGATCTAGGTGTATTTTCCCCCATTAAAAAAAGCCTAGAAAGGAATTTTAAAGAAACAGTATCAAGAAAGCCGACTGCAAAATATGTAAAAAATATTAAAATAAGCTACATTGGCAACATTATCTACACTCATTTCAGATGTGAATAGAATTGTTAGACATAGTTTTAAAGGAAAAGGAAATGTGTCCAGTCCAAGATCGGGGTAGTATTGACAGAAAAAACACTTGCATTATATCTGCAAAAATAACAAGAGGAATGGGATACTTAAAAGTTGCTTAAATTTCCAAGAGGATAAAAACAACAACAAAATATCACTAGTCAACATTCTCTTTTGAATCCATTTATAATCGCTAAAGATGACATCTCAAACCATATCTATAGGACCTTGAGTGTTTCTAAGATATGAAATGAAGAAATCAATAAAGCAATTTATTGAGAAAAAACATGATTATTTTTCTTAAAGTATGTTAAAAAAATCCAAATTTGGCAATCATTATACTTTTCCAGAATCAGATGTGATCAAAATCCTTGAAGAACCAAATTTTAACATTATTAATTTACACTTTAATAAAATAAAATGGCAGATAACTTATTAAAGGTTGTTTAAAATGTTTGTAAATAATAAAATGTTTGTAAATAATAAAATGTCACTTTTTATTCATTAGTTTATTTTTTTTATTACACTTTATTTTTTCAATGTGACCACTTTACCCCATGCACTGCTCACTTTACCCCACCCCCTGGGGTAAAGTGGTCATAAAAACATGCCTGGAAAAATATGTTATAAAAAGGTGTTATTCCCCAAAAATATTTCTGAAATGGATATGGATGTACTCTAGAGTAATGTAATGTAAAATAACACCCAAAATTTTAGAAAACATCACAGAAATTCTGATGTTTATATCCTCTGAAAGTTTGAAAACCCTGTTTTTATGACCACTTTCCCCCACCTGACCCTATATATGTAATGCATAATGAATACAAAGGTATTTAATTATCCATTTTGACACCGACTTCAGCCAAACATTTTCACACTTCCACATTTATAATATTATTAGAACTAGGATAGTATTATTATTACATAGAGATAATAACAAAACTAAGGGTTTCAAACTATTAAAATTTCATACCAGAAAATATACTGAGAAATACCAGTGTCGAATCTAAACCGTGTAGGTATTGTGAATATGCGTGCCAGACACCTGGGAAAATTCAAAGCAGTATGCATCTTAGTACTTTGTTTTTGCTGTCTTTATTATTTGGTCTATTTTTATTTAATTGAGTGTGTTGTTTGATTGTGATAAAATTGTTTGTTCATTTTCCGATTTAAAAATTTGATTAAACATCAAGGAAGCTTCCTATTTAGTTATTCTAGAATCTGAAAATATGATTGCTTAAAATATTAATTAAGCCATCAGAATAAACAATTTTGCAAAGAAGTCAATTTAAGTTTTAAAATTTGTGTTTTATTTATGCTAGTTGTTTTAAATTTTATTTTCTGTAAATGGTAGTGCCATTGTATATATAATTATATTTTTAACGTATGTGTGTATAACTGGACATTTAATTATTTTTAGGTACTGGCAACATTCTATATTTTCAAAAAGACATGAAATTAATTTGTTCTTGATACAATTATTTTTTTCTTTTACTTTTATGCAAGATATTCATGTATTGTTTAATTGTTTAAATACTTTTTTTAACCACTTTTGGATCGAGAATTGATATTAAATTTAAATTATTCCAGCAGATGAAAATGAAATTATTTTTATTAGGAAGATATAATAAATGATTTTGATAAAAAGCTAATTATGTATCGAATTATTTATCTCACTGTTGATAGTTGTGTTTTTTGTAAATATCACAAATGTGAAATCAAATTGTCATGTATCATATTTCATATGATCATGTAAATATCTCATCATATCATAATTTCTAACTTAAGCAAGAATTTCATGTGCGCTTTCTTTTTGTATGTTTCTCTTTTTGGCCGGAAAGTGCGATAATTAAAAAAAATATTGATTTCGATATTATAATAAGCGATTTTGCTAAAGAAAAATCAATGCAAAGTAGATCGTGAAATTTTGTCTTATTTTTTAAAGTTATTTTCTTTTAAATATTATTCAAAGTGGGATTTTATTTTTGGCTTATTTGATTTTAAAAAGATACATGTTACTGATATCATTTTTTATTTTGCAATTCGTACGCAAATTTTATACGTAATTTGAATTTTTAAATTGTTTGTCATATTATGGCTCAATAATGCTATTTTTTTTTCGAGATACTTTGACGAAATACGCTATTTTTTTCGCGGCCCTTTTACGAATATAGATTTTTTTTTGCGATACTTTGAGGAAATTTGTGCTTTTTTGCGATCTTTTTGCGAAAATTCAGCTTTTTTCTGCAACCTTTTAACGAATTTACGCATCCCGTGCAGAGATGGGCAGTATCAAAAATACATGTATTTGAAATACATTTTCAAAATACATTTGTATTTTGTATTTTAAGCCGACTAAACGAAAGTATTTTGGTAATGCATTTTGAAAAGATTTTTTCCTGTATTTTGTATTTCGAAAATACTCAAAATACATTTCTGTAGATTTCAATCTGCTTCTACAGAAACACAAGAACCGTTGTTTAAACCGGAAAAATATGCACCTGTCTGTTTTGTTTTGTCTTATAGGGTTCATTTCTGGGAGTTAATGTAAACATACCTTTTCAGCTGCTGATATGATAAGGATTAGAATGAATGTTTCTGTTTTAATTAAGCATTTCTGCTGAATTGTTACAATTCTAATGTTTTAGCTTTTATAATTATAACTTTGCTATGAGAACGACAAAATCTACTGTGATAAACAGGAAGAATCATTTAGAGTTTTGCTGTGCATAGTACTTTTTAAAGAACCATAGAAAGAAATGTAGTGTAGTAGTAGAAAGAAATGTAATGTATGTATAAGTCTCGTGAAAGAATGGCTGATATTCCTCCAGTTCTAGATAATAATATATCAAGTCAATTAATGAATTGCGATAGTACACGTTGTGCTAGATGGGAAATTTTTTTAAATAATTTCAGTTGGTAATAACAGTAAAGTTAAGGCTGCATGCCAAATATCTAAAACAAGATCTACCGTTATAAGTGGAACTTTTGAAGCAACAACTAACTTTAAAACACATTTCAAGGTAAGATTTTTAGTTTTATACTGTTATACATTGATTGAAACATTTTTTCTAGTTCCTTTGTATCCATTTTAGCAAAGTTCGGGTATATTTTAAGCCACTCGTTATATTCATTTAATTGAGAGCAAATTTTATTACATAAATAGTTATATTTATTGATATAGAATTCAGATTTTCATTAATTGTATTTATGACTGAGTATATTATATGTTGACTTTTTGGTTATAGACCTGCCCTTACTGGAGGTACATGTTTATATAGCGTGACTTCGCAATTAAATTTTTTTTGACTCATTTCATATTTTATTTTATAGTGTTTATAAAAAAAATAGCACAGTGAATAAACTAGTGTTCGCCCGAAATGGAAGTTGCTGTCCGAAACCGAAGTTTGATTCTTTTTCGAGTTTAGATCGTAAACGAAAGTTTCTCAGATGAGAATTTTAATATCAATAAGAATATTAATTTGGTCAATTACAAAAAATCCCCCTTTAGAAGAATATTTATGATTTTGAATGTGCAGGTATATGCATATATTTGTTTAGAATAAAATTAAAAAAGATTAGTGAAAGCATAGAAATTTATACATTATGTGTAGTTATTTATGTATCAACCGAGATCAATGTTCATTGTACAGAGAGTTTCAAAATTTTTAACATTTGGCTTGCAAATTAATCAAAAACAAATATCAATAAAGGATTATTTAATATAATAAGTAGTGTATTCATACCTAAAGAAAATAAATAGCAATATTTAACTTGCAATCATTATTACAAGTATAGTATGCATATGTTTAAATGCAGTTTTCACAATATAAATGATGGAGAGTACGTTATGAGCATTTAAAGTAATTTTAATACAATGGCTTATTCAAGACTGAAGGGTCTTTAAAACAGACCATGACGAAGAACGATGCATTGATTGAAGACATTATTAAAAACTAAAAAAAAAAGTTATTTGGTATCATGATACCCCGAACGTCGTATTTCTACACGTTATGATATTTCCTGGATTTAAACAACATGTTTATTTAATATTCCGTTTTTAAATTACTTCTTATTTTTATTCATGGGAAGCATACTCATATTAGCGTTGTAGTGATCGAGGCATTAACAAATTATGTATACTTTTTAACCAACTTCCAACGAAGGAGATTATACAATTCTTTTATATATGTGTTTATAATGTATACGTCCAAGAATAACTATTGAACTAAGACTTCGATTTTCAATCTTTCACTCTTTTTATTTTCCTCTATCTTTACAAGAAGAAAGTATTGGAATCGTGAAAAAATTCGACTTCAGGTTTTCGACGGATTTATATTTTTGAAGGTCCTGAACACCATTTGACTGTTTTTAGGAAATGTCCTATCTGTGAGTTTGTCTGCATATGACACAAATTTTGTGAGCATTCTATCTCAAGAGCTAATGCACAGAGTTTAATAAAACTTTAGATTCAGTTAGACGTTTGCATAAGTTGTTGTATATTAGGTTTTAGTGTAAATCTTCCAAGAGGTGGTGCTGCTATACTGTATTTTTTCACGATTTCCGCAAGAACTCTATCTCAAGAACTAATGCACGGATTTTCATCAAACTTCAGATTCAGTTAGACATTGACACAAGTTGTTGCTGATTAAGTTTTGGTGTAAATCCCTCAACAGGTAGCGCTCCTATGTTGCAGTCCAGTATAAAAAGTAAAATCGCGGAATTAGCCCGGTCCGATATAAAAGATAAAAGTTCGGCCTGGCCCTGCTCGTACAAAAACTCGATTACCCCGGACCAACTAATTACCAGAAAACATAAATTTTTGTGGCAATACGGTTAAAAATAGTCTTGTACGAGGAATTCTGACCAAAAATACTTATTTCAGCTTCTTTTCATGTTTATAGACTTCCTTTAAAAGCACCTTTGACTGCGATATTTTTTTAATTAATCTTTATTTTTATGTAAATGTTTTAATTATAATTAAGATCTTTAATCTCTATTCCATGCCTTGGAAACTTAAAAATCTGAAAAATACTATACTGTAGAATCTTCTAAGACGGATTCGCACAGGATAGGAGAAAAAAATCCATTATAGATAGGTTCCCTTCTTAACAGGTACATAGTTTGTTCTAAATGTGTTATGTTCTTTTCGCCTGTTATTAAATTCATTTCGCATGAATCAAAATATTTGCCGTTTAAGACAGAATTTATAGACAGATTCATTTTCAGAGTTTCTTTTACTGTACTTTAATTTCATTGCCCATAAATATATTTATTATTCTTTAAAAATAATAAAATTAAAATTTTTAATTTTAAAATCATAGCAACTTAAAAATGCATACTTTTTTTGGAAACAATTGTTGAGTCTGGCCAAATTTTACTGATTTTTGCATAAGCCAGGCCGGGACAGTGATTTCCATAAGGACTGGGTCGGGACCAATACTAAAATTTTTGGCTAGTGCAAACGTCTAGGAAGAATGAAGTCCAGTGCCGGTCCAGTCTGGAAGGAATAAGTCAGGCCCGGCCCGAGTCTGCAGAAAAAAGTAAAGCCTGGAACCCGAAAGAGTGATGATGAGGCAAATTTGAGCCTATCCTTCAGAAAAAAAATAAACCGATACCCGGGTTGGATCATACCGGAACAACAGAAGAGCAGGTCCGGCCCGGCCCGAGTGCCATGAATAAAAATTGGCCCTAAACCAGACAGCTGACCATGCCAGACATGGCCCGTGCAAACCTCTAATCTTATACACAAACTTTTTCAAAATTTCAGATGTATTTTGTATTTTAAATGTATTTTGAAAATACATGTATTTTGTAATTTGAATTTTTTTAATTCGAAAAGTATTTTGTATTTTAGGTTGTAAAACTAATGTATTTTGTATCGAAAATGATTTTTCGATGTATTTTGCCCAACTCTGGTCCCGTGAGACGCATAAGAGCTATTTTTTTTTTCATACCATCTCCGATTTTTTGCGTAATTTACGCACTTTAGTGCATCTGCGGCATCGCTGGGTACTACTTACTTATCACGTTGACTAATTTTGTCAAATTATACAAATTGACATAATTTGGCTGAATACCAAAACAGCAGAGACACTTGGCATCGTTCAATTTGGCGAGGCGATAAATTGATTTTTGCTGTTAACAGTTCGTTTCATAAATTCTTTCCATGCCTACAGTGGTCTGATCTTGAATTTGGATTGGTTTAATGAGATTGGTTGATTTCTTGTGCATTGGATGGTTACGCCTACCTGAGAACTTTTATTCACAATTAGCTTAGCAGTGTTTTGACAACTCAACTCCGCATTTGTAAAAATAAAATGTTGGCAAGGCAAAAGTTTGTTATATTTAATTTTTTTTTTTTTTTTTGCTGTTTTTAGTTGTAAATTTTGAAAGTTAAAGTACCTGTGTCATTTAGTTTGAAATTGTGAGTATTTGTTCTTTTTTTTTTTTTTTTTTTTGAGGGGGGGGGGGGGGGGGGGCTGGAAAGTTGAATGAAGTTTGACTGGAAATTTACTAAATTATGGTAATTCAACATTTTTTAGAGTTGGTTTTCAAGAAAGGAGTTGTCTGTTAAGGTATGTTAATAATTTTATGCACTTTTTGTTGTAGCGTTTTATACTAGCTGTTTATTGTATATTTCTCATGTATGCTGACCTTATGAGTTTTGTACATTGAGATTGCTATGGAGTGAGAACTGCTGAATCCAGTGATATTTTTTTTCAGCTAATCAACGCGTAAGCGTTTATACGACGATTAGTGATTGCCACTTTAACGAGTTTTGTACATTTTGAGATTGCTACAGAGCGAGAACTGCTGAATTTTGATATTGCTACACAGCGAGAACTGCTGAATCCAATGATATTTTTTTCCGGTTAATGAACGCGTAAGCGTTTATACGATGATTAGTGATTGCCGCCGCTTTAACCACAGAGTTTTGTACATTGGCAGAACTAAGTTGCTGTATTTAGTGATATATATTATTTTTTTATGAACGGTAACAGTACGGCGAACAGTAAATGATTATCACAAATACTTTATTAATTACTGGTATCCTAATTCGCTAATTCTTAAATTTATTTGAAAATAACTATTTTGTTTCATTAGTATTTATTCATTAAACTCTGGTTCTAAATACAGTCATAAAAACAGTTATATTTATTACTTTTTATGGGGTGTCCATTACTGAGCTTTTGGGTGTTTTGATATATTTCTGTTATTTAAAATTAAATTTCGATTCATATTGGGAAATGAGACTATAAGATTGGTTACATATTGTTGATAGGTTAATATAATATTGAAAAACTGGAATATAATAACTATTAATAAAAAAATAACTTTAAAAGAAATTCCGTAAGGGTGTCCATTACTGGCACATCTACCCTATAGGGTAGATGTGCCAGTAATGGACACCCTTAAGGAATTTCTTTAAAAATTATTTTTTTAATAATAATTATAATTATTATATTCCAGTTTTTTCAATATTATATTAATCTATCAACAATATTTAACCATTCTTATAGCCTCATTTCCCCATATGAATAGAAATTTAATTTTAAATAACAGAAATATATCAAAACACCCAAAAGCCCAGTAATGGACACCCTCTGGCCCAGTAGTGGACACCCTCTGTTCCAGTAATGGACACCCCATAAAAAGTAATAAATATAATTGTTTATATGACTGTATTTAGAACCAGAATGTAATGAATACATACTAATGAAACAAAATAGTTATTTTAAAATAAATTTAACAATTAGGATACCAGTAATTAATAAAATATTTGTGATAATCATTTACTGTTTACGTCAATTATTGCAATTATCAGAAGATCGATGTTTTAATTATTTTAGATGGATAGTTTAAAATACTAAATATCAGACAATTACAGCTATCAAATTATTGAAACAGTGGTGGATTTTAAAAGGTATATATATAAAATAAAAAAAAGTTTTGGAATATTAATGTTTAGTTTTGTGTCACTATTTTTAACAATCTTCCAGAGATTACTTGATACATCATTTATAATAATTAATATTACAAATATGAAAGAAATGATATTGTGAGTTGAATATTTTAAATACTAAATAAAATAATTTCAAAATAAAACTGTAGAACTGATGTTTGAGGCCACTGATCTGCAGATTTACTAGTTTCATGAATATTAATCTATAACTTTCATTAATAGTATTACAATTTTTTTTTTTTTTTCAAATAAGGAAGCATTTAAGACAGAAAATGGATTTTTAATAGCTTCTGTAACTTAATTGCTTTTATTTAAACAAAGAGGGATTAAGCCCTATGAGCCCCTCTTTGACTGTGCTCTTAAACAGTATTTTCTGCTTCCTGGCTGGTTTGATTGCCAGTTTGTAAAATATGTGAAGTATATATATATACTACATAAAAAAAAAATAATGAATAAAATAAAATATCGAAATTTTATTAATCACATAAAATAACTTAAAAGCAGCTATTTATAAAAGTTTTGGTGTTATTACATTTTGGTAAGTATAATTTAAAAATTAAATTTGATTATATAGGTTTGCAGTTAAGCCAAAGTATTTTATGCACTATAAACATTACTAAAATTGCATTTTTAGCAATGTCTACATGGGGTGTCCATTACTGGAAAATGACTAATTAACCATCCCAGTAATGGACACCCCCTCTTAAAACCTTAAAAAGAAATGAAATTTTGTAAATAGCCATTAGTATATAAAATTCAAAGTTTTCTATTGCTACTCAAACAAAAACATTCGAATTTTGCAAGAAAATAAATAATATATAAATTAATTAAACGAAGCCAGCTCTTAACCTCTTCATTAAGATTTTCACAGAAAAACAGCAAAACTTTGAAACATTTTCTGCTTCCTGATTGGTTTGATTAAAAGTGTCAACAATAACATAGTTTTATAAAACATACAAGAGGGAATTATAAAAAAAAATAATTAAAGCTAAATATCTATTAGTTATTTTTTTATGAACCAAAAACATCAAGGGGTGTCCATTACTGGAAGGGTGTCCATTACTAGCACATCTACCCTATATTAAAAAAAACTCTGGTGTCCTCTATTGATACTGCAGTTAAATGTTTATATTTGAGAAAACTAATAAACTTTTTACTTCAAAATTTTATTTGTAAAGTTGTTAAGAAGAAAAAAAATATTGGAGTTTTGCCTTTTTGAAATCTTAAAAACTAGTAATTGATCTGTTGTCTGTATATCAATACAGTGAATATCTGTATAACAGATAAACTGTGTAAACACTGTGTAAAGTTAATATGCAGCCGGTTATAAAGGGACAGATTTTTGTTTGTATTTTTCGCTATTGCTAACAAATATTCTGTAAAAATTTCTGGCGTTTTAATGATGTTATGAACTTTTAATTTGTTTACCGTCAAGTTTTGACGGTACTACCTAGTATTTACATTAATATACATATATAATTGATAAAGATTCAGAGATTATGACATCGGTAATATAATTTTCTTTAACCATATATCTGAAATAAAATTTAACTTAAAGCGAAAGCAGTAAATTAAATTAGAAAACTTATTGAAAATTGTAAACATTTAAAGGATACAACAACCACAGTAAGAAATAACAAACAGCCGATATCGAAAATAGAAAACACAAATAACAAAACGTCGCCTAACATACTTTACTCAACAGACGACATCCAAAATTACACGATAATAAATTAAAGTAGTGAATGTGATTGTGAATTCAAATCAAATTGTTACCATAGCTTCCACCTTCGGGCAGTCTCCAAGGAAAAGGCATGTTTATGAGTAAGATGTTTGATCACCCGGAATGAATATCGTACCTATCACTGGGCTGAGCTATCATTTGTTAACAATTTCTTGTAATTGTCTTCTACGAAATAGAATTCTAATCAACTTAGTAATGAAATAATTAAGTAATATTGATGATTTTATCTTCCTTCAGACAGTTTTGTTACTTTGATGGAGAAAGAGGTTCCTCCGTGTTTACTTTTATTTTCTATAAACAAAACCAATAACTGTGACTGCGATCTAAAGGTCACATGTGTTGTAATGTGTGATTCGAATGTTGTCGGTAGTGATTTCCATCTCTAGCCTAGCCGCTAAAAGTATACGTTCCTCCCCTTAGTTTATTTATTGTAAAACTTGCTGCTTTTGTGAACAGCTGTAAAGTTTGTGCGCAGAAAAATGTTAGCGAGCTTATAACTCAATTTGCTGGGCGAATTAATTAACAATCAGATGATCTGCAAGTTATAGCATCTGCGAAGATTTTTTGTGCAGTTTTATTAACATGGAAACGGATATAAACATGCTGAATATGCGGGTAAACTTAATAGGTGCTGTTGATCAAGGAACAAGTAGTTCAAGGTTTCTTGTATTTGCCAGTGATTCTGGTGAAACTGTCACTTATCACCAAATAGAAACTAAACAAATTTATCCTAAAGCTGGATGGGTAGAACAAGATCCTATGGAAATATTAACGTCTGTGAGAACGTGCATTGATAAAACAGTAGAGAAATTAAAACAATTTGAAATAGATCCAAGTAATATTAAAGCAATTGGCGTGACTAATCAAAGGGAAACTACAGTCGTTTGGAATAAATACACTGGAAAGCCATTATACAATGCTATTATATGGTTAGATAGCAGAACAGTAGAAACTGTTGAAAATTTATCTAAACAACGAGGTGTTAAAGTTATAAAAGAAAAATGTGGTTTACCTATAGCTACTTACTTTAGTGCTGTAAAATTAAAGTGGTTAATTGAAAATGTTCCTGAGGTAAAGGCTGCTATTACAAATGATGAATGTATTTTTGGTACAGTTGACTCTTGGATCATATGGAATTTGACTGGTGGTATTAATAATGGTGTTCATGTTACTGATGTCACTAATGCATCGCGTACTATGCTAATGAATATTAGAACCCTAAACTGGGATCCATGGTTGTGTAGTTTCTTCAAGATTCCTTTATCCATTCTGCCTGAGATCCGCAGCAGTTCGGAGATATTAGGCTATATTGCTTGTGATTCTTTAATTGGTGTACCTATTTCTGGTTGTCTTGGTGATCAAAGCGCAGCACTAGTTGGTCAGATGTGCTTCAAACCTGGTTCTGCTAAAAATACTTATGGTACTGGCTGTTTTATGCTATGTAATACTGGTAGAATACCAATACAGTCTCAACATGGATTATTAACTACTATTGCATATAAGTTAGGTCCAGATAAACCTGTTATGTATGCTTTAGAAGGATCAGTTGCTATTGCTGGAGCTCTGATTCGCTGGCTTCGTGATAATTTGGGAATAATAGCAGATTCATCATATATTGAAACACTGGCTAGTTCAGTAGACTCTACCCATGGTGTCTGTTTTGTTCCAGCATTTTCTGGTTTATATGCACCTCATTGGAATGCAAATGCTAGAGGTACCATATGTGGACTAACTCAGTTTAGTAATAAAGCTCATATTGCACGTGCTGCTCTTGAAGCTGTTTGTTTTCAAACCTGTGAAATTGTAGATGCAATGAATAAAGATAGTGGATATCCTCTAGAACAACTACAAGTTGATGGAGGAATGACTAGCAATACTTTATTGATGCAGATTCAGTCTGACTTACTAGGGTTGCCTGTTGTTCTTCCTTCAATGCCAGAAACTTCAGCATTAGGGGTTGCAATGGCTGCTGGATCTGCTAAAGGAATAGAAGTGTGGGATCTTGCTTCTGCGGAAACTAGTTATATCACAACAGATGTTTTTACTCCGTCTATACCTGCCTCTGATCGAGAACTTCGATATGCAATGTGGAAGAAAGCAGTAAAACGATCCCTGAACTGGGAGGATGATAATTCTAAATCCAAAATTGTGAAGAATTCTCTTTTGCAATCTTTACCTGGTGGAATATTTTTATTTTCATCATTTGCTCTTTTAATATTGGCTGAAACCTTGGCTAAAACATAATCAGAACAATAATGTTTTTATGCATGAAGAGGTTGTATATTAAATTGACTGTGCATAAAACTTGTTGAAGTTTTTATGAAATTTTACATAAATATATGTAGGTTTCTTTACTTTTAGGTATACTTAATTTTAAAAGTAAAACTGATGACAAAAGCTGCTGAAATTTGTTCTTCAAAAATTACATTATATAAGTACAGCTCAAACCCATAAGGTTTAACTAACTGTCCGGTGTTTCTAAGAGATAAAAACAACCTTTATTCTTTGCAAGAATTTTATAACATGTGGAATTAAAGGTGTAGGGGTATAAATAATCATCTTTTTTATTGATGATTATCAATAAAAATATTTGATTATCTTTTTTTATTTGATTTCAAATCTTTATATATTTTTTTTATAATGCTACTTTTCTCCTAATTTTTTTTTTTTTCTCTTGTACAGTGGCCAATCAGATATGTAAATTTTTATCCGGTTTGTATTGAGTGTATCATTTAAGTAAAAAATTGGAAAGATGATGTATAAAAAATTATGGGTATTGTAATCAGTATGCAGAATTTTCTCCTTGAAAGATCTTTTTTTTTTTTTTTTTATTAAATACATTGAATCTTGTCTTATTTCTCAAAGTTTTTTTGGAAATGTCCTAGGGACCCAGGATTTTAAAAGCCTTACAACATCACTGTTTTAAGTTAACACAGAAAAATATTTTATCAATACTTAATTTTTTATGTTTAGATGTCACATCACATATGCTTCAAATATATAAAATAGTCTATAAGTATAAATATATAAATGATGCTTTTTAAATTTAGTTTGCTTATTCCTATCTACTCATTATGTGTATGGAATAGTTGTAATCTGTGGTATTATCTATACAAAATATAAAAATAATTTAAATATCAGGAAATCAAATTTTGGTAGGTGTCTTGTATTTTTCGTTGTTTTTATGTATATATAATTTCATATTGTTTAAAGTTGGTAAATACAGCAGTTGTTTTGTTGATTTAAAAAAAGTAATGAAGTCTTTTACTTCTAATTTTCCGTTAAGCTAAGTTTCAAAGCATTCCGTCATATGCTTATATAAAATTTGCCATACTTAGTGCCATTATGTTTCTAAATTTTGCTTACATTTAGTAAAATCTTACTATATATTAAAAACGATTTAATAAAACTGTTTGTTATTTATTTGAATTTGTTTTTTATCGTTTAAAACCTTAAAAAGAATGTATATTTAAGTTATTCTTTTTCTGAAACTTCATTTCTTTTAAAAAGTATACTATGAGAAGTTTTTATCATTAATATAGTTAGCTATAGTACATAATATATGGCAGTAAATTTATGTAAAATCTGCATAAATTTTAATGTGTATATTTTGGGGTTAAAGTTTTATAATTTGTATGTTTGTGTCTGAAACTGGTGTTTGTCATTAGCTTAGAGAAACATGAAATGTATTAAGTAATGGAAATTCTTCCAAAGTAGTGCATAATAGGCTTCATTAGTATCTAATAGAAATGTATCAAATATAACTTATTGACAATATTTGCATAGTCCTCGTCCAAACACTAGTTATTTAATGTGACTGAAATTAGAGATTGAAAATTTTAATATTTTTACAATATGTTGTGTGGGATGATAGTCTGTTTAAATTCATTCATAGTCAATGTGATTACCGTAATTTCCAGCGTATAATCCGCAGATCAAAGAATCATTTTTCAACCAAGAAATTTTTTAAAGCAAAATGTAACTTTTTAGATCGCGGTAAATATTTGGCTTCAATTACTAAATAAAATTTCTGGGTCCAAAAAGAATTGTTTGATCCGCGAATTATACGCCCGAAATTACGGTACCATTTCACTTATCTCTTTTCAGGATTGGTAAGTTTTTGGCACATGAGAGTTTTGAAATCATCACGTTTAAAACCCTCCTTCAAAAACCTCAAATGTTACATTTAAATATAAAAAATTTATTTTTAACATTACAAATATGCATTGCATTTCATGTTTAAAATTACAATATTACTGAATGTGAATAATAGTACTACATGGTTCATATTCATCAGGGGATAAATTTTGGTTTTAAAAATCAGGGGATAATGCAAAAAATTCCCCAAACCTGGGAAAACATTGGTCTACTCTGGGAAATTCAGAGCAGTATATGCTATTTGCATGCTTTGTGATGTCATATCAAACTGAGACATGCCTTCTATCAATGTAATATATAGAATTGGAAACTAGCCACTCCTTCATACAGATTAAATACATGATACAGATAAATATGTTATATTTAATCTGTGCCCCTTCTAATGCCTGGTGACATCCATCCACCCATTCATTCACTAGACACACCTTCTAACATCGTGAGGTTTGAAAACTATTAAAGAGGAACTCAAGAAAAATAAGGGACATATTTAAATTGATATAGGCACTTGTAGCCTTCATATTATTCATAATGCTTTTCAAAGAGATAAAGTGGAAATTAAATTCTTGCAGCAAAGGACAGCCCCATAAGACATGCAGACTTCATCTCTGTTGTACACAAATTAATGTTTTTCCTTGAAAATTCTGTTCATATTGTTTAAATAGGGGATGTATAAAGTTTGTTTTTGCAAATTACCTTTTTTTTATTTTTGTTTTGAAGGGAGGAAGTGTGTCGTGATACTGGTTTAAAAAATGTCATTAATTGTTAATATAGAAAAATTTTGCATCTCTGAAAATACGTCAGGGGATTTTTTCTTGGGAAATGAGTATGAACCCTGTACGCCTGAACTAATGTAAAGTGTGATTATTAAGTAATATTTTTTCCCATAAATTTTTATATAAGCCAACATGGTAAAACTTCTCGCTCCCTCTTCCTATTTATTTATGTATTTATTTTCTTTTTCCCTTAAGTATCTAAATACAAGAATGTTCTCATAAAAGCTGTAAATGTTTCTTTTAGTTAAATTCTCAGACCAATTCCGGTAATTTATGACATTACTACTAGTATTGAACAATATTTGAATTCCAGCAAATAGGTACATATCAATATTGGGATATTTCTTGCACAAGCAAAAATGAGCAATTCTTAGACTTAACAATAAAAATCTTTGCAACTAGACATCCACTGGAAATTCCATTGTTATAAAGTGACTCTTTTTATTATGAAAGAAAACCACACTCACTCACTTTCTCACCTCATCCACCCCACAATCCTTTCATACAATTCTCTTTATTTTGCTTAGTGAGGGACAAAAAGTGGTGGTCAGTTACAGGTGCATTTCGCACAATAAGCTATCTGAATAGAAAAAAGAGGAAGAGCCATAGAAGATTTGCAATGCATTCCAATTACACAAGAAATAATGCAGTTTCATTCCAGAGTGTGTTTGGTGCTAGTCTGTCTTTTTACTATTTCTTTTTCAAACTTCTTCCCTAAGTCAGGCTACACACTGAGGTGGCAAAACACACAACTTGGGAAGCAAGCTGTGAAGTTCAAATTTATTTCTTTGTTTCAAACTTAGGAACAGATGTCATAAATTCCCGGAGCCGCCATCTTGGAATTTTTCTTGGTGTGAAAACCCCTTTTTCCGCCAAATAGTAAATGTCGCCAAGCACCGGTTTATACGCATGTTAGGCTTAACGAAAATAAAATGTAAATAATAAACAAAGCTCATTAAAGTGGCAATCACTAAATGTTGTATGAGTGCTACGCGCTCATTAACCGGGAAAAAAAACATCACTGGATTCAGCAGTTCTCGCTGTGTAGCAATCTCAAATGTACAAAACTTGTAAGGCAATAAAATATACATAAAATTATCAACATACCTTAACAGACATCTACTTTCTTGAAAGCTCAAGCACGAAATAACCTGCTAACATCGCCGTCATTTTCCAAAATAGGCTTACGAATACGCACTGATGCACTGTAAACAAACCTCCTTTATTCGTCAAAATTTCCTCATATTTCTCAATTACTTCAGCAAGAGCGTTTAAATGGACTACAGAACCCATATTCAATCAAATACATCCAATAAATTTAATATAAAAATAATTGACAGAAACATACAACACGATATCACAAGCAAAGGCGGACTTTTCGCATACTCGCAACACAATCTCGAATGAAAAAACAACACAATCTCGAATGGTTGCCAGAACACGTCATGCGGGGTTCCACATATCGATAAAGATCGCCAAGAATTCTCAAAATATCCAAGATGGCTGCCATCTGGGAATATACAGCATCTAAGCCCAAACATATTTCTTTTCTAAGATGTGCATTGTGTCATGTTGGTGTGTGCCCTGTTTAACACATTTTCTTTTATAACTCTATGAAGATTTAAATTAAACTATACTTTTTTCTGCGCTGCCTTGATCCTAGGAATTCAAATATGTCATCGAGAGGATGTTAGTTAGGCATTAAAAACACTAAATTGTTGGAAGAGCTTGATATTTTGCTGAAGTTAATATATCATGAAAATACTAACTCACTGAATGTCAAGCATTCCTATTTACATCCTTGCTTTGGTGATAAATGCTTGTTACTTCTTCAGTGTTAATCTGCAATAATCTCAATAAATTGGCTCTTGTGGATGGTAGGCACATGATTTCTGGATTTTTTTTCTTTTTTTTTCTTTTAATGCGTGTTTTGTGCTAAGTTTTGTCACCAATTTCATTGAGATATTCATCAATGTCGTCTTCTTTTTAGTCCCAGATGCCCCTAAAACTATTTTTGTACTAACAATAATGGGCATTCGATGAAGATATATCTGGAAATTTTCTATCGATAATAAAATTTTGCTCAGTTTAAAAATGTGCAATATCTTTTAAAAACCTTTTGTATCCCATGCATAACAATTGCTGATGAAATGCATCAGCACACTATATATTTTCAGATTAAAACCCCCAAAAATAAATTTGAATTATTTTGGGTATTCTTTACTGTAAATAATTTTGTGTTGTTAAAAAGTATTAAAAATATATTCAAAAAGATAATTTATTATTTCATTTAGTTAAAACAAAAACTGAAATTAAATAATAAAGGAGGTACAAAAAACTAGATTATAGTACAGAAAAGAGTTTTAAGATATTAAATTACTTATGTTATTTGCATATAGCTTCTTGATAAGCATCCTCACTTTTAATTTTTTTTGTTTTACTCAAACGTCATTGGATATGTCCTTCTTTTTTAACATACCTTCACTAAAAAGTAGGAATCCATTCTTAGGTAGGTCAATTACACTAATAGTCATTATGTTTGATACGTTAGAAATAGTTACTCGCCTTCTCTTCCCTAACCATATATTATGTTTATCTTTGAAAACTCCTTTTCCAGTTCCGCTGTATTTGCAGCAATTTTTTTAGCCTTTTGAAGTTCCAAAAACTCCATAGTTTTAGGAAAATATTTAAAATATATTAAAAAAGCTCAGGATAATCATTAATATTAATTGTAAGTGTCATTAAATATAAATAATAGTTCTTCAGCTGCTTTCTCTGGAAGTATTACTTCTTCAATATTCCAGTAATCTGATGAGAAAAAATATGTAGTTTTTTCATATATTTAAATTGGTTTTAAATGTTCAGAATTCAGTAACCTGTCAATTTTTTTTATTTGTTGTGTTGCTTTAAAAGAAATGTTCCTAAGCTCACCAAAACATTTTATGATCGTCTAGTAATTTGATATTGTTTCAAGTTTCTGAAGTAATTAAAACCCTCATCATCTATCTTTTGTGTGTGCTTTTTTCTCGAAACATTTCAAATGTTTTAATAAATTTTATCATAAGTTTTCATTCTTTATGATGCTTATACTTTTCGTTCATAGGGCTTTTGAAAAAACTAGCAATTTCATTAAAAAGTATACAGTCATCAAGGCAATATCAGTTATAAAATACGTGGGATGTCCCTTCTTATTGCTAACCAAAAGCTAATTCCTAAATCGTTAAATTTAGATTATTTCTAATTAAAAAAATATTTCAAATATTGTTCTTCATCATCTTAGAAAGAGTTTTTTTTTTTTAGAAAAATGTTGCAAAATTAAAATTTTTATGCAGTCTCTTCGGTTCTAGAAAACATTATCCATGCTATAAGAAGTGAAATAATTTTTTGCATGATCAAAACTTCTCGAGTTACGATATTTAGAATTTTAGCAAATTTTTACCATTTCTTTGTACATAAAATGGGCCAGACATTGCTGGAAATTCATAAAATACAAAGTGTCATAACTTGGCAAGTTTAGACCATACAATGTTTTTCCATTTGTTAAAGCATTGAAAATATTTCTCTAAATATAACTTATAGGACTCGGGGATCTTATACAAATTTAAAATTTGTTGCATTTACGGAAATAACTATATGAACAATAAGATATGAAGAACAATATTTTTTAAAAATGCAGTTGGAAGTATACCACTAAATCTAATGATTTAGCTATTAGTTATTGATCAGTGATAACAAGGAACATTCCGTATATTTTAGGTACCTTTTCTTCAAATATATGTAGTTTTGAATAAGCATGCCATATAACTAGGGTTCACCTAAGCTGCCGATTTGGATCCAAAATTCTTCAAATTTTCAGAATTAATTTTTTTTCTTTAAGTAAAATTTGCTTCTTACAGGACTGATGAAGGGGAAAAAATATTTTTTTTGCGAATGAAACATTATTTTATTAAAGAAACAAATCAGAACATGTCACAATGTTATGTTTAGAACGCCGTTGTGCCGATGAACATTTAAAGAAAGTAAATTAATGTAAATGTGCTTTTCATATTTGAAGTGTCATTTTAATAACCAGTTTGCCGAACTCAACTCAAATTAACAAGTGGTTTTACTGAACCGGCTGCATCTCTACCACCGGGTAATATACATTAGGTTATAAATTGTAGAACAACAAACAACTTAATTTGAAAGAAATTATATCAAGTAAAATATATTATGTAATTCTTGGTCTTTTAAAAGACTACAATTTAAATTAAACATACACTAATATTTTCCCCAGAATTAAAAAAGAAGGAGGGAGTAGGTGGAGGGGGAACAAAATATTTTTTTTATAACTTATGGAACATAAAATAGATGCTGGGGGAAAAGGTAAAGTTCATTTTTCAGGACAAAATGTAGCACCCTTTGAAAAATGACTGACAGGAACACCTTCTAAAAGAATATGCGATTGTTACATTCATAGGTTATGCTGGTTCTGTAAAGCAAGAGATTTAGATGCTAAAACTAGTTTACTTATATCAGAAATTCTGTTAATGAACATAGTTAAAATATATTAAATTTAATAGATTTTTAATGATTTTCCACTTATCAAAAAAATATGTTAACTATTAACTAGTTAATCAATTATTATTTTGGGTTGCATTGAATTATTTGGAAAAATGATATAGTATTGTGTTAAATTGGAATTTAGTATTTAAAAAAAAAAAAAAAAAAAAAAAAAAAAAAAAAAAAAAAAAAAAAAACGCTAATAAACACATCCAATATTAAAAATAATAATGACAAATATTGTATCTGATTCTGAAGCCTTTGCATGGCTAGTGTTAGTAACATAAAGAGGCCATGAGATATACCTTGTCTATCCTCACTTTCTATTTCAAGTCCTTTTCCAGAATTACTGGAAAACAGAATTCTATTCTTTCTGCCATGGGGTTATTTTCAAAATGTACATTTTCAGCAATTTTTTTTTTAATTTTAAAGTATAACTTTTTCTACAAATTATTTTACTATGATTAATAAAAGATAATTGTAGCTCAAATAACACAGTGGTTGAGCTTAATTGACTCATTAACACAAATACATTAATTACTTAAAAGTAAGTATTAGTTAGACCAAAGGCATTCTTTATTAAAGTTGTGAATAGTCATAATATTATTATTATAACTTTTAAAATACATTTTCAACATGAAATTATTTTATTGCTTAACATTGTGTTACTAGCATAACAGGATTTGTCACTAGTTTAACAGATATATTGTTAAGCCGGCGACATTTCTTAAGAAATACATTTTTATTCCTCATTTAAAAATAGTAATATTATGCTTTAAGTTGTTAAACAAAACTTTTTTTTTACTGTATTATTATAACCTTTTTATTAAATTGATTTAACTGTTATCTATTTAACAGAATATTTGTTAGACCAGTGACACATAATAAAAGAACTTAAATGATTTAGGAATATTTTTTTTCCTTTTTCAAGCAGTAGACCATGTGGAGGCAGCTAGTTTTTCCGCCATTTTGTTTACAAACAGTGTTGCTAACATAAAAAATGAAATTCCTTCAATTTTTATTATCGTATTTAAAACTGAAAAATATCAGTTGTTAGACCAGTGACGCAAAAACATGTAAGACAGTCTTATTTCATAAAATTATTCCATATTAAAGTCAATTTTCAGACATATTGCCATAAGTACTCAAAATTTATATTGTTTTCAAAATAAAATTGCCCAAATCAAAGAAAATAGTGATTATTGATTAGAAATTATAACATCTTAAAGATCAAAGTTTGGATTAGAGACAAGCATGGTTCCCATTGAAAAGTCATTTATTTTTATTTTTTAGTAATTTAATTTATTTTTATATAAATTACTTGGATTATTAAAAAAAGAAATAAAGAACAATTATGGGTTTGAAATTTTTACCTATTTCTAATATTATAAATTTTAGAACAGTAAGGCACCAAATTGTACTTATTTTGAAAATGACGATATTTTAAAAGAACAAGAATTGTAACTTTTGCTGATTTCTGCTAGTTGTTGGGTATAAATAACAAATTTGCTATTTTAAACAGATTTTCAGAGACATGAAAATCATGAAACATTATAATGAAGAAGTATTTGGGATTAATATTTATTTTTATCTAAGGAGATATTTTTAAATCTGTAAATTAATCTTGAAACAATATAAAACTGTTTTTATCAATTTTCTATTTCTTTCTTTTGGTATCAGTCACTGGTTCTGATGACACCAAATTTTTTGGTCTCAGATTTCAAATACTCGGGCTCTGAAAATTGAGCCTAAACTCATCTCTGACACACGCACTCTAAATCAAAGGCTGGGTGTGGTCCTGGTATCATATATATTTTTTTATTTTTAGCAACCCATAACAGCAGAAATATGGCAAAGCAAATAGATTTGGAGAAAAAATAGTGTGATATTTTAGAAATGAATGGGTATTCTGAATGTTGAATTAATGAAATATGTAAAAAGAATTATATAAAAGTAACAATTGGTTCATTTAAAACATTAATTATGAAATAAAGTGTTTAATTGAAGCTTATAAAAACTAATTGAATCCCAGTTTTTTCACTCATCAAAATGATCTGCATAATCTCAAAGTGAGAAATCTTTTTTTTTTTTAATGATTATTTTTAAGAATTGCACTAAAAGGTTTTCTTATCCCTCAGTTGTGAAGAGAGTTGGTTTGAAGTTTTCAATTTTAAAAGGCAAGACCAAATTTGATGGTATATTGTGCCCCTAGGCTTTTTATCATCAGCTCTTCTTTACACCATAGGGAAAATATGATTGAATACTTTTTATTAGAAACATAGAGAAGGTGTCCGTGGTTCAAAAATGTCCTTAGGTTGTGCCAAATCCTAGAATTGATCCTACGGTCTCTTCCAGTAGTGAAAATATACATAAAATAGAAATAAAATATTTTTAAATAATTGATTTTAATTCAATTAAAAAAAAATAAAATTCCTTTAATTTGCTTTAAGGAGAGGATGTATAAAGTTCTAAATTCACATATTTGGAAATTATGTCAATACTTTAATAGTCTTACAATATTATTATTGGTAATTCTTATTGTATCAAAAGTTAATTTTCTGGTAGAAATGATATTCTTCTCTTTGAAAATGTGGTTGTTTGCTGAATTTTGTATATTGCTGAATAAATATAGGTGAATCAAGTCTAATCTACCTATGTATATTTCATACTGTTATCTTAGTATGCGATTGTTGGATATCAAGATCTTTTTGTTAGTTTTCTGTGTGAAATTATTCATTTAAAATGGTCTTGATTCTTCAATTTAATCTTATTGTGATTTTCTCTTTAATAAATTCAACTTTCAAAGGCTGATATATTTATTTAAGCCTTCAAGTAGCCTATAAAACTAGCATTTAGTGCCTCAGATAGTTTAGTCTATTTATTTTTAGTAATGATTCAATAAGTATCTGCAAAATATAATTGAAAAAGAAATTATACCTATGCTGAGTTCTCTATTGCATCTGATTTTTTTAATATTTTTAAAAAGATAGTTACCACAAGGAAAACTTTCTTTTGTTATCTTTCGAAAAATAGAAGTTGATATTTAACCTAAACTAGAATTTGAACAAAAATAGTTTTGTTATTGTCTTATTAAAACGTATTTCAGAATATGTAAGAAATTTCAGAATGTAAAAAAATTTCAACTGCATTCTGATGTCTTTGACAAGATGCTAATAATATATCTCCTTACCTGCAATAATCTTTGATAAACAATTGGTATAGCAAAATACTGTGATACCTTGGCTAAGGATCATTGATTTCCCTTCTTTTCTGACCCTACTAATGTATCTAAATTCAGCTTATCAACTTTTTTTTTTATACATGCACTAACATAATTCAGTAGCATTCCTTTTTATTTGAACAAGAAATTAGTTTTGAAATTAATTAGCCTGGTTCATTAGCTATCCATGTACTTTTTGCATTGAGTACTTTCAATAAAAGCTTTTCCTTGTAACAACTACAAATTCTGACCATAATTTGCAAAATTTAAAAAACTAAAAATTTCTTATAAAAGCAGTTAGCCAAATTGAGTTAGAACTGACAGTTTTTCATATGCAAATTACTTTTTTGTAAAAATACTAAATCCTTAACTAAAATAGGTCAATTACAAGCTGTTGTTATATTGATTGATATTTGATATTTTAATTGGCGTTTATCAGGGCATGGTTTTTGCCATGAGCAGGGAATTTTGGAAGCTCCAAATTATAATTTTGTGGTTATATTATGTATTATTTGAAGGTATGCCTATTAATAACCAGTTTATTTAAGACAAGCTGTGTAATAAGGGTTTGTAGCAATTTCTGTGCCTAGGATTCTAAATTTTCTAAACCAGGCCCTGGTATCCATCCAAGCATCGCACTGCCAATTTTTTTCAAAATATCTGTGATATTTAAGAGATTGAAAAATTTATTTTATTTTGCATAATGTATTATATTTTATTCTGCCATACCTTTTTTTTTTTTTTTTTTTTTTTTTTTTTTTTTGACAATTCATTTAAGATTTATAAACATTTTTAATAATTAAATAAGAAACAATATGGATACAATTGCAGAAAAGGTTTAAAATTTTTAAATTGCATGAGTAAGCTTATCCAATTGCTAAATTTCTATAATAAGTAGTATCAGTCTAAATGATTCTGTGAATCAATACGTCATCTTAAAACTACTTGGATTTGAAATTCTTTTCCAGGATTAATTGCCTAATTGCAATACATGCAAAAACCTTGATGTCTTGATTAATCATAAACAGAAAAAAATAACATTTTAAATGCTAATGATCACCCCAACTTTTCTTTAAAAAACAGCTTCATTAATATTTTGCCCATTATCCAGAAAATTGAAATTGGGAAATTGTGAGAAGAATATTGTGAAAGATTTGTATATCAAAAGGCTTTCATGTTTGAAAAATATGTAACTGGTGTTTAAGTCTTTCTAATAAAAAGATAAAAGTGCCAATTTCCAGATTTTCTTACTGAATAAAAGACAGTCTGTGTATCCATACTACATTAAAAATGAAAAATAGATTAATTTCAAATAAAATTGTATTAGATAATTTTTAAGAAAATCATGTGAACATAAGTTTTTAATACTGAGCAAGTGAAAATTTCTGAAAATCCAGGCCGAGAAGTTGCGTGAAAAAGGGACTTGAAAAAAGTTAATTTATAAAAGCCAAATAAAAATTCAAAAGTGCTTAAAATGGCACAGAATAATGTTTAGGAAGATTTTATTCTTTAGTTTGATTTTCTATAATAGTAGGTATCATACTATCCTTGTATCATTGAGGTCACAGATAATTTTGGATTAAACATGCTGCAGCGAAGCCTGCTACTGTTTTTTTTTTTTTGTTTGTTTGTTTTTTCAATAATGTATTGCATGGTATTTTAATAGGTTAATTTATTTCATAAAAATTGAAACAACATGAAATATATGCTGTAAATGAAAAATCAATTCTTTGTATTAACTCTTAAGAGATATCTTTTAAAAAGAAAGATAGCATATTCAGAAAACAGCTGATAGGATGATCAATGACATTGCTAATATTTATAACAAACAGTGCTTGCTCTTTTACAAACAATACTAAGAAATAAATAGACAACGTAAAAATAGCACAGATTGTAAATATATGTACAAATGGTGCAGACAGCTGTTTTGGAGCTTCTAAAGCTCCATCATCTGTGCAAAGGTTAAAATTAGTGTTTAGAACATAGAAGTATGTGAGTGAAGCAGCTCACAGCTTGTGGCCACCAATGAAAAATGTGCTATTTTTACGTTGTCTATTTATTTCTATATATATTGGCATAAAGTTCTATCCTCCCATTTTAACTACATACTGTTTGTAACCTGCTGTTAAATAAGCATGTCTTTCTAGTTTGTTTATTTCTTCACTTTGTGTGATTTCATAGCATGTTTGTTGTTTGTATTTACTGCTTTGGTAGTGCTGATTTGTATTTTGATTCATCACAAAAGGCATAGATTCATTAGCTATGTTCTTGATGTGTAAAGTTGTAAGTTTTTCAACTTCTGTTAACGGTTTTGAGTTCCATTTGTGACTGACTCTTAATTATAAAAATTACTTTTGCAATTAGAATTATCAGAAGTGTAATTAGGCCTGATTTAAACATAAAATAGTTGTTAAGCTGATTGTGATATCCAGTTAGTATGTGATGAGCTTTGCAAGACATTGCCACATCACTTATGTCAGTTCCTAATATAAAAGGAAAGAAATGTCTGAAATTGTGGATTTTCATAGTAAATTTTCTGGAATTACTAAAGTATTGAACATTCCCTGTTGTGATGTTAATATAAAATTTTGTTATATTTCTACTATACATTAATTTTCAGTGTTCAAAATGAAACGTGTTTAAATATTTATTTATTTAAAAAAATGCTGGTATTTGTTTTCTTTGTTTACAAGTTTGTAGTTTGTTATGAAAAGTTAAACCACTAAAAATGTTTATTGTTATTCATCTTTTTGTTTTTGTGTTGAAATGTATATATTGGCTGTGATACTTGAATATATTACTTTGCTTACTTGTTAAAATCTTTGCCATAATGCTATATCGTTTGATTTTCCCTTTTAATGTCATAGAAAATTTTGTGAGTTAATTTCAATTTTATTAATTACTGAATATATAATTTTTCATATTGTTGATAAATTTGAATTTTTTATTCATTTTAATATGGCAAAAGTTTAAAATATTTCTTTGATGGTAAATATTTTGCAGCTTCATTGTTATTTCCCCTATTTATTTCTTCAGAAACTGCTTTTAAATTGGATTTAACTTACTCTTTATGGGAGAAGTCTTATTATATAACTAAATTGTGCAAGCATGTCTTTTTCCTTTAAGGGGAGGTTTTCCCGAGTCCTGATATGGCTTGATTTTTAGGGCAATTTGTTTTTCATTTGACTATTGTTCATTTAAAAAATATAAAAAATTTTTGCATTTAATTTATTGTACTTTACCTAAATGCATAGATATTTTCAAATACAAATATTTTTAATTTATCTAATCTTTTCCAAGGTTTACTATGCATGGTGTGCATAATAAATCGTTGTAGGTTATTGTGGTCTTAACCTTCTCGCCGTTGTGAACTGATATATCTGTTCACTAAGGTGTAGGTTTCACAGCAATATAAGTTTATATTTAAATTACTATATCGCTACACATATAATGCAATTTTAAAACATTCAGTAATGATTAATACTCTCAAGAATTATATCCATATATGTAAATAAGTTTTTTATATCATGTTGGAAAATCATCTTTTTTTAACAATTTAAAAAAATTACAGAGAAAACATTACAATTTCATCCTTTTGCTGGACAGTCAGGGTGTTAATAACTTCTGAAATAAAAAATTCACATGGATTCTTAAACTATATTAAATTATTTGTTAGCCAAGCTTAAAATTGGTAAAATAAATCAAAATTTTATAAAATGGTAGCTCCTTGAAGTTAGAGGTCAATTTTTGGCACTAATTTTTCTTTTTTTAAAACTGTAAAAAAAAAATAAATCAAATTTTAAGCATTTTAATATTTTGAATATTTGTCTTCCAATTAAAATAATCTAGTTTAATATGAAAAAAAAAATCTATAGCATAAATGATTTAAACATAAGAACGTAAACTAATTTTTAAAAAAAATTCTTCAAGAAAAATGTATTTAAAATTTTTGATTATCTAAAGTCAGCTGTAACACTTGCCCATTAAACTGGCTATTATGACTTAAATATTGGGTGGAACAACAAAAAAGTATTTGAGAGCACTTTCTAAACACTTTAAGGGTTCAGAAAATGCAAAGAAAACCACTGATTTCCTGAAAGTTTTCAGGAAGAACCCCTCCCCCCCTCCCAATCTTAAATGTTTCTGTCAAATATTCACTATACCAAATCTTTTGTAATCATTTATTTCAAAAGAAATCTAAGAGCATTTAATTACTATGATTGTATAATTTTGATTTCAAGTTGGTGCTAAAGATGTGGAAATAAATATATTTTAAAGTTAAAAATCTCACATCTATGATAACTTGACTATGATAAAAATTATTCTCAGAAGATATTTCTAGAAAATGATAGATGCTATAAGTAATATTTATTTATTAGCATTATAATTTTAAATTTATTTATTTGTGCTATTCCTTTATATCTCTGTCCCATATTTCAGTTTTTTTTTTTTTTTTTTTTTTTTTTTTTTTTTTTTTTTTTTTTAATACAGAATGTTTTCTCTCTTAACTGCATCTTGCTATCAATGAAAAACAATATTAGTCTTTAAGAGCCGTATCTACAGACATGTATTTGCTGAAACTAGTCCGTATGAAGTTTAAGTGATTGTTGAATCCTAATAAAAATGCTTATTTTATGATTAAATGTGAAATGATTAGAAATTTGTTATTCATCAAATTTTCTAATCAGTGTTAAAATTGTTTGGATTGGATCATTTTGAATCCATGTTGTTATTGTTTTTTATTCATAGTGCTTGGAAATGTTTATTTTGTTGATAATTCCATTTTGGCAGTGTTGAAAAAAACTGTTGTCTTTTCTTATGATATCATCTCTGAATAAAGATGCTTAGAGATTGTGTAATCAGAATTGCACAATAAATCTTCATTTTTTCTATGTAGTCAATGTTGTGATGCTGTAAAAAATTAAAGGTTAAAGCTATGGAGATTAATTTCCTTTCCTTACAAGATTTTTTTTTTTTTTCAGTAAGGTGTTCTAAGCAGATGATATTTTAATAAGTAATGACTGCTCTTCAATTTTACATGTTAAATTTATACTTTTGTTGGATGAGTGGTATTTTTAACTGTAGATCATGTACCAAATATTTTCATAATAAATGTATCTTGCAAAAATTTGTATTTATTAGCTTTCATTTTGAGCATTTATCTGGAATATTATACTTAATTTCATAAGATTTAGATGAGAAATGTTCTATATGGGAATAAGAAAATTCAGTTAGTTTCACATATGCATTAGTTTAACCCTCTACTGCCCACTAAAAGAAATTGCTATGGAAAAAAAATATTTGTTTGCCTTATTTATGCTGTTGTGGGTCAAATAAATTGAAAATATTAAAAAAATTCAGATTTTGTTATATTTTAAAGGATTTCTGTATGGTATCATATATGCTATCATGGGCAGATTAGGATGAAATTGAAGGGTTTTATCACATTTAATTTTTTTTTTTTTTTTTTTTTTTAAGCTGATATTTTTACATGTGGTAGGACATAAAACAATTTCTTTCTTTGTTTCTACACAGGAATACGTCACATTTTTGACATTTTATTGAAGAAAATATTCCCCTTGGACAAATATGGCATGTTTGATGTTTTGTTCATGTGTAGACCAATGATTAGAGGTCTGCACAGGCCGACATTTCCAGGCCCGGCCTGGCCTGTAGAAAAAAAATATTGGCCCGGCCTGAGTGAATTTTCTACAAAACATTGATTTTTATGTCGATTTGGTAAAAAGTTTGTCTCGTACGAGGAGTTCAAGCCAAAAATATTTATCTTAACTTTTCTTTTCATGTTTATAATCTTCATTTTTATAGAAGTGCTGCGGGGTGCAATATTTATTTTTTTAATGATTTCTTGTATGTAAATGTTTCAGTTATCATTAATATTGTTAAACCATATTCCATGTATTGAAGTGTTAAAAATCTGAAAAAGGCTATACAGTAAAATCTAAGACTGAATTGCATAGAAAAGAACAAAAAAATGCGTTATAGACAAGTTCCCTTCTTAGCAAGTGTAAATGTATTATATATTCTTTTCTTACGTAGTAATATATTAATTTTGCATAGATCAACACATTTTTCAGTTTAAAACAAGATTCTGTCATCGAGAGGTTCTTTTTCCTATGTGATTCCGTCATAGACAGGTTCTTTTTTACACCTTTTACTATATTTTAATAAATGTAGAAATCTACTATTCTTAAAAAATAATGAATTTGAATGTTTAATGGTAGAATAGTGGCGATTTAAAAATGTATGCATTTTTTGAAAAAAAGTTTGTGCCAAGCCTAATTTTACTGACCTTTGAACGGACCAGGCCATGCCAAGACAGATTTTCATACGGGCTGGGTCAAAACTAGGAATGAAAATTTTGGGCCATGAAAATTAGGAATGAATCCAGTGCCCGGGTCTGTGCAGAAAAAATGTTAGGCCGGCCCAGCCCGAACCTTCAGAAAAAAGTATGGCCCAGCCCGAGTGCAGTGAATGAAAATAGGCCCGTGCAGATCTCTACCAATGATGCATGCCACGAGTCCTTGTTTCCTAACAGTGAATAAAATATAAACTTCCAATATTCACAGTTCAACTAAGCTATACATATTATGAACATATACATTTTAGCTGTAAAATATTTTTCAGTATGTAAATTTTACTCTTGGTGGCTCCTTTTTTCTAGCCTTTTTCTTAGGCTACTGAACTTTTGAACCTTCGAGAGATGGTCTACCTGCCTTCTTACCAACAGTGATAAGGCTTGTAGCTAATTTGTGCAAAACAGAACGAAGGTAAGGATGTGAGTTGGCTAATTGTCGTACCATTTCACTGCTATAACCTCAAAATTGTCTATCAATGCTCCCGAGTAGTCAATGGATTCCCTTCCTTCTTTTTTCATTTCTTTCTCATTTCTTAATTTACACTTCATCAATCTGTTTTTTTCACAGTCCCTATGAAGCGTGTTCTTTGTTTCAACAGATCTCTTACCAGGTTAATTCCGGTGAAGAAATTGTCTGCAAAATTTGTAGTTTCCTCTGGGGCTTTCAGTGTGCTGTATAGTTGAAAGCAACGCCTGCCCCTAATCCCAATTCATAACCAGTTTATTCTCCATAATGTCTTTTAGATTGTCCAGTATAGACATAAAAATCGTAGCAAATACCAGATTGTCCACATGTTGCCCATAATTTCAATCCCCATTTACTACGAGTCTTTTTTGGCATGTATTGTTTCATGTGGACTCTCACACAAAATGGGATCATTATTTGATTTACATTCTTCTGGTATTGACAGCTTGTTATTCCTCAATATAGATAACCATGGGCACAATTTCCAACATTTATCAAGTTGCAGAATATCACCAGGTTGAATCCATATCAACTCAGGCAGGGGGGTTACCTTCATAGTCTCAGAAGTTTTTGAATTGAACATATGTTAAAATATAAGAAAAAGTAAGATAACTGTATATTTTTGATTTGTCCAAAAAAATTTCTGGCCCGAGATACAGGCCGCCAAAGAGGACATCCCCGGCATCATTTCCCATTCGCGATTTTCGATAAAAATTTTAAAGTGCTCTATCTCTAGAAGGGTGCAAGATATTTTGTTGCGGATTTTTTTATTTTAAAGATAATATTCTTCTGTTTAAAATGACATACCCAATTTTGAAATATGTATTCAACTTTTCTTGTGGCAGCCTTTTGAAAAAAAAAAAATTTATCAAAAAAAAATTTTTTTTCCAAAAATGCCAATCTTAAAAATTTTGATTTTTTTGCTGTCGATCAATACCATTGATAACTACCTTCACTGTAAAGGAGAACTTCCACTTTTGAGTTTAACAAGTTTTAGAAACATTTCAAAAATTCAGAGAATTTTATAGGAACTGTATACATACAGTTCCAGTAAGAGTCACTGAATTTTTGCTTATTTGTATCATATTTGTAAGGGTAAACCTACTATATATCCTAAGCAAGTTGGAAATTGCAATATCAAATGTGGCAAATGAGGTGCGTTCGTACTTTAACTAGTTTTATAAATATTCATATCTTGGTGCAATAAGAGTTACACTCTTGAGCAAAAAGGCATGAATACAAAATTTATTATGATTCTATATATTAAATTCAGTAATACGGAAGTAATATGAATCCATCTTAAAAAGAACTTAATCACCATGGCAATCTAGAATCATTACCTCTCATAGTACATTATTGAACCAATACGTACTTTATTTTCATTACCGAACATTGCATAGTAAAACAATCTCAATAACATATATCAATTACACAGCAATACAACCATATTAAATGCAAGTTAAGAGTTCTGACAGACGTGCAGACAAACTGAATCCATAAAGACTTTCAACTATGTTGGAAAGAGTTAAAAACACATAAATAGGTTGGAATGTGACTTTTAGAAATTTATATCAATAGATGGAAGCATACTTGAATACTTTCATACAACCCTGTACTTTACCTACTATCTTTATGCATGCCACTATTTAGCTAATATTAAATTAAGACTAAAACACACTTAAAACTAGTGAAATTACACTTCCAGAGTTTATCATCCATAGTCGGCCATATATCTAATTCTTTCCGTGGACCTGTATATCATCAGTGGCGTAGCTACATATTCAGCGCCCTGGAGCAAGCAAAGTTTGTGCGCCCTCTTGTCTCTCAAAAAAGTTCTGCGTAATTTTGTTTGGAAGTTACACACACATATATATATATATATGTGTGTAACTAACTGACCCGCCCAGCGTTGCCCGGGCCCGTTATAATCACGTAAACAAAAATCAAGTTTGTATGATTTTATATATTCATAAGTAATTCAAATGAACATGGTTTTAGGGGTGGCCCACTGCCTTCGGCAGCGTCTAGTGTGTTCCCGACAAACCTCTTTCAGAACGAAACTGTGGCCTGCGTCCCACTACCAAAGGCAGTGTATGCCAGGAGTATTCCGTATGCGACGGAGACAATCGAAAATTGAATGAGTAAACCCCGTAGTAATCAAGCCCATAGAACCTGAGATAAGAATGGGAATCCTGGCAGTGGAACTATAATCTTTAAAACAATCGTAAGCTAAGTTGAATGGACAAATTTCCGTTGAAATAGACCCCATAACAGCCGAGAAAAAAAATGCGCCGTTAATGTTCGAAAATGGAGGTAACAGAAGTCTAAGATAAACTTTCACAATGCAGAAAGTAGCTGAATAGTAAGCTAAGCTTAATTATCCATTTACCGTTTAAATCGGACATATTGAACCCAAGAAAAGAATGCACCATTAATGTTCGAAAATGTTAGTAAATGAAGTCTAAGACAAATTTTCATAATACAGAGCTGAATCGCAATTTAGGTTGAATTAACCAATTCCCGTTGAAATCGGCCCCCTAGAATTCGATCAAAGAATGCACTCCGAAGCAGTGGAAGGTGCTTGTTGACGAATTTAACGAATTAACTTAACCATAAACATTAACGTGATATTTAATTTACGGAGGAAATCCCATCCCTCTACAGTTAACCACTTACTTTTAACAGTAGCGCGAATTTTAATTCATGGCTGTAGTGAGTAAACGTAAGTTGATGACGTAAAAGAAGATTAATATTCGAAAAAGGTGGTAGCTGGAGTAAAAGAAATTTTTTAGTGGTTTCTAAAGTAGCCAGAGCACCCTAGAACTATGCTAAAGAAAATTGCAAGACTATCGGATAATTTTTAATGAAACTGCACCAAGGACCCTAAGAAGGCGATTAATATTCAAAATTGGTGGTAGTTGAAGAGTGAATAATTTTTTTGTTATCCATGTAGTAGCTGGAGGACCTATGAAATAGTTAGGGAAAAAATCCTAGTGAATCGGACCATTTTTATAGGGGACCAAAAGGAGCTTATTGATAATTGAGAGCAAGGCCTAAGATGAAAACACGATAAAAGGTCCTAGTACTTAGCGCTTTAGATTTTCAATTAGTCGAAATTAAGTATAGGGTATAAGTATTAATCATTGGGAAAAAAATTCAAAGAAATGCTTAAAAAAAGAGCTCTAGAATCCCAATAAAAATATGAAGATGTTGGCTTGGGGAGAGAAGTCCAAAACTCAATTTTGAAGTTATGCAATGAGAATGTAACAGAATTAATGGGTGAAAAATGCATGGCGCACAAAAAGTTACCCTAGGGGACCACTGTCTGAACTGAAATGTAGGAATGAAAAAAAAAAGCCTAATGGAAAAAGAGCCCCAAAAACGAAGGACGGATTAAAAGGGGCGATTTATTAACAATTTAGGGCACAAAAACTTCAAGTGGCCTTGTACAAAGCCCCAGGGGTCCAGGGTCTCAACTGGAATATAGATGGGCAAAGGCCCCAAGAAGGCGATTAATTTTTAAATTTGGTGGTAGCTGAAGTATAAAAATTTTTTATGCTGTTCGCGTAGTAGCTGGATTTTCTATCATGTTGTTCCAAAAAAAAGTTAGTGAATCAGACCATTTTTAAGGGAGATATAATAGGAGGTCCAAAAGGGGCCAACTGATAGTTGAGAGCAGGGCCCTAAGATGGAAACATGTTAAAATGTTCTAGTACTTAGCGCTTTAGATCTCAATAAGTCGAAATTAAGCATAGAGTATTTATTATTCATTCGAATAAAATCTTAAAGAAGCGCGAAAAAAAAATGGGGGAAATTCTTAAAAACGGGCACTAAGTGCCCAATAAAAATATGAGGGTGCTGGCCCAGGGAGAGGAGTCCAAGTCTCAGTTTTAAAGTTATGCATTGAGAGGTTGACAATATTAGGGTGTGAAAAATGCATGGCGCAGAAAAATTTCAAGGGGTCCAGTGTCTTAACTGGAATGTAGAAACGGAGAATAATTAAATGGGAAAAGGGCCTCCAAAACGAAGAAGATCGGATAAATAGGGGGCAAGTTCTGAGCAATTCAGGGCATACAAACTGAAAGGTGCTAAGGGGGCGCCGGTCATAAAAAATTAAAAATCTGAGCTCCAGGTGTATCAGGACCTGTCTTTGGACTACCCTCATCCAAATTTTCAGACTTCTACGTGTAATATATTTCACTAGACACCACACACAGAGCGAAACTTCCTTTTATTAGTATAGACTAGTTGATCTACCCGGTATTGCGCGGGCCCATGATAATATTCTTAAATGAACCTGAAATTTTTATGATTTTATTTCTTAAGGCTGTTCTTAAATCCAAAGTTCTGATTATCACATTTATAGACAATATTGAAACAGTCCCGTTTTCATATTAAAATGTGATTTTTAACAAAAAAGAATGTTGAATTACAATTTCTTCGCCGAAAATATTCTTTATAAATACTTTTATACAGCAAGCGCAAAAATCTATATAATACACACATATATAGGGGCAATTACAATCACAGCATTGTACGAATACACGAAGCCTACACATTTCAAACAAATACTTCATGAATGATTTTACAAAAAACTAAATTAAATAAAATATATATATATTTAAAGAGAGGCCGCGCTGTCTGGTACCAGACAGGCTGAGAATTCTTGGGGCAGACCATGTCGCTATTGGTCACGAAGAAAATTACAGAATATACACATTAGGTTTTAAAATATTTAAATGGTCCTCTGAAGCAAAGAAACTTTCAAGAAAAAAAATCAATTCTTCTGCCTTGCAAAGAGAAATAAAAATCATTAATAAAAAATGCTTCAAAAAAGGGATTTTTTTTTTCAAAAAATGTATTAAATGATTTAAACTTTTCATATGTAATGCGTATAGCAAATTTTAAAACTATTATATGTTCATATAAGTTATATAATATACATATAGCTATTCCTAGCTTCACCTAAGGGAGGAAGCAGCTTTACCTGGTTTAGGGCGCACAGACTGCAGGTCGGTTGCCCGGTGGGCCAGTCTGCCTTATTTAATCCTAAAATTATGCGATTAAATAAGGTTTAATGCGGAAAAATTCTGTTACCAAAAAGTGGTGTAATTTTGTACAGGCTATAATCAGGCCCTAAGAAACACTGAATTGGGTACTTAATTTTTTCTCTCTTTTTGAAGCTTATCGATTCTGCATTTGACATTTGCAATATTTTCAAAATCTCAAAAACAATACTCACAAAATTTAAGTTGCTGCTTACCCTTACCCCCTTCCCCTCCCCCCCCCCCCCCCCCCGGTCTAAATTTTGTCGCCGTGAGCTGATGTGGAATATGTTTAAATCCAGCTCTTATTATTGTTTTGTAATCTGTATTAATGCATGTTTAGTTTCCACAAAACAAACAAACAACAACAACAACAAAAAAACCCTTCAAAATTTTCGTTTTCTTGGATTTCGTCTGTAAAATGGTTAATAATTTTCTTCAACTTGTCAGGCTATTTTTTTTTCCAAATCGTAAAATAATTATCGTAAATTACTGCTGTTACATCGTACATATAGGTTTCTCAGCGGTGAATTCTTTGGCTACCATTATTTCCGCACAGTAATCATCATGATAAATTTCTAAAACATTTTTAGTAGAAATGTACCAGAAAGATTATTTTTTTGAAATAGTGGTAGCCAGTAAAGTGACCGATGAGAGCCCTGTTAAATAAGTTTCGATTACTTTAAGATCTGAAAATCTTCAACGGTCGTCTCCAGAAAAGTTACAGAAAATAATCAGGCATGCTGAAACGCTGTTGGAGAAGTTACTTGAGACTGCAATATGGTATGAATTAAAATTAAAACTTCCTGAATAGAAGTCATTTCTTTCAACTGTGTATGAAAACATATTTTAAATCGAAATAGTTGAGGTTAAACACAAGGTAAAATATCATAGGAATACGCTGATTGTAACAAGATTCATCTATAATGTCTGATTAATAATGAAAAAAAAAATACAAATATTTAAGAAATCTTTATTTCGCTTTTTCTAATTTTGCGCCCTTAGGATTCGTGCGCCTGGAGCAGTCTGCTCCAACTGCTCCACGGTAGCTACGCCCCTGTATATCATTTTATCTATATTCTAAAAACATTTCTTAATATACTAAATCGAGTTCAGCGTAAAAATGCATAACTCATTTAAAAATCACCTTTAAACTACTTTCGTTCATACTCAGTAACCCTTATGATTTCTTTTATGTAGCCTGTATATGATCTACTGCATTTATACACACAACGTAATATGGAAAAATTTAGTTAAACTTGATAGCAAAAAACTTACCACTGTAAATGCGATTTTACCATTTTTATCAGACATTCTTCTTCAAACTAATTTTTTTCTTATTTAATGTTGTCATCTGCATTCAAATGCCTTACTTAATATTACCTAAAGGTGCAATTATTGCTGTAATGACTTAAAGTATACATTATTTATGAAATTTTGTGCTAAAAATTAATGCTAAACTTATGGTAGCAAAAATGCTACCATGGGCAGTAGTGTGTTAAGAAAATATATGAATTGGTTTCTTATTTAAATTTTGAAAATTACTTTCCATTTACAATATCCTGTGCATATGCTTTCTGTAAAACAAGATAGTATCTTGAAACTTTAATGTGATTGCTAATGAGGATATTTTAGTAGCTAACCAATATTGGTGATACTGAGGCCCAATATTGCATTCATCAGAACTATTTGTAATGAAATAACGATATTGGTTAAATATTTGTAATGAAATTTCTATAATGAAGAAATGCTGACAAAATGTAAGCAGCCCAATGTAGTGGCAATTTTTATGTCAAGATATAGCGTAAGTAAACAACATTGGCTGAATATTATTTTGCTACTAAGGTTCTTTTAGCTATACTTAGGGTAAAGTTTAAAATATCAAGTTTAAATATGACTAATTTCTGCTGTAAACCATTCTGTGTTTTTACTTGTGCTATGATTGGAGCAGGTGATAAAAATTTGATTCACCACAGTTTATTCTTTGATTTTTAGTGACATTCGGAATTTTACTTGTTGAATCCAATATGGACATTATGTTTTGGCTATATTTAAATTTTAGATTTTAACAGATAGCTGAAAGTTATGCTCTTTAATTGAATTTGGTTTTGAAGTTATTTGCTGTGGGGGAAAAGGGTTTCTGACAATAGATATTAATCTCACAGACTTATATGAGCCATGAAAATTTCAAGATATTTTTTGCTCAGATAAGTGAATTTTACCAATGATGAAAGTGGCTGTTAGAGCTAGAACGATTTAGTTTACTACAACATTCCAGATTTTTGCCTGTACAAATCATTTGAGAATCTTAACTGTTGATTTTACAAAAAATATCAGAATTTCAGTCTAGAAATTGAACGAGTTTTACATCAATGTGTCTGACTGTTTCATTATGCTTCATTTAAATTGGCATTTTGTAAGAGTTTAGTCAGGAATTACAAGCTGATTACTCTTTTATATATTCATAAGAAAAAAACATTTCTGAAAATTTTTTATATCCGATTTTTCTAGAATTTATACGTTTTAGGATGCCCTGAATACAATGTGAGTATTTTTGGACTAATGTTTGTCTGTGTGTTAAGCAAATTTTCTAGGCACTGTTCAAAAATTAATGCAGGGGATTCGATGAAACTTCATATTGTGTTGGATCTTGAAGTAAATTGTTGCTGATTAGATTTTGGTACATAGTTCTCGAGAACATTGGCGCACCCACAGGGGGGGAGGGGGAGGGCTATGGGGGTTGAAGCACCTCCCCCCAGACCCCGAAACTTTACTAATGAAGTAATGATATAAATTTTCTTAAATTTATGAAAAGTGATTTTTATTATTTTTAATAAGTCTTAAGGGAAATGGAAATTTTGGAAAATATTGATTTTGTCTCAAAGTGTTACTCATTTTGAAATTTCTTACTAAATTTAATGTATGTAAATTTAATGTAGCATTTTTAATATTTGATAAATAAGAAAATTATATATACTACGATTAAAGAAAGATTAGACTATTGACTTTATCTCCTTTGAAATCACAGTTTACGGTAAGGGGTGGAGGGAGAGTTAGGCATGTAAGTTAAAAAAAAAAAAGGCTGTCTGGATACATTTTCACTGACTGTACAAATATATTTATAGCATATTGTTATAGAAATAGTGCTAGTACGATATTTAAGATATGTATTTGTATACAACTTTACTACTTCCAATATTTTGGGATAAGTAAATACTCAAAATCTTTGTATCCCAATTCTTTGCCATTTTCGACACACGTAAAGTGTAAAAAATAATTATAGCGCTACTCTCGATTCTCTGAATGTCCTAGTTCTCAGTACGTTCATCATCCATATCCTTAGGGCACGGTCAAGCGGCTGGGGAACCAAAAAAGGATGGTACTACTTCTGTGTAATGGACACAACCCTTTCAAGGTAAAACAAATTTCACGAAATAGTCCGTCTCCTTTTTTTTTCTAAATTCTCACATTTCTAGTAAGACGTGCGCTTTTAAGTCGCTCTTTCTTTTCTCTTTTATCAGTACTTCTGAATGATCGCTGTTTTTTTTTAGCACCATTTGTGTTAAAACGTAACCGTTTAAACTCATCGCGTAAAAAAATTAACCATAGTTTTAAATTTTATATTTGAAGAATTTAATTCATCAAGCCTGGAAAAAAATCATCTGAGAGTTTGATAAATCATCATCACTAGTAAGGTAATCATAAATATTAATTTCTAAGAATAACTCTACTGGAACATTCATAGGCGTAGAGATTTCAAATTTATTGGTGGAGCTCAGCCAGCAAAGTATCCAGGAGAGGGGAGATCCGGCGCTCTGCCCTCTCCCCGCATCGAACAAGGAACTAATTTACTGAATCATGGATGACAAAACAGTAAGAACTGCTAAGACAAAATCGCAAAGAACCGGCGAAGAATTCCGTTTTAGGTTTTCATCTTAGTAGGTAAATTTACAAGGTATTTCTTTCATTGGAACTGTGAAATATTTGTGACTAATGCAGGATTCCGCTATAGACAGGTTTTATTTACACGTATTTCGTAAAATAATACATTTTGTAACATTTTTCAGTAATCTTAAAATACGGTACTTTGTAAAAGAAAGACGTAAAAAATCTGTACAAAACTAACAAATTTTGTATCATTGGTTGATGTTAGAAGTGCTGGGATGAAAGTGCACTAAAGCCATTTTGGAGCAGTAAAAATCCATTTTTGGAGCAGCAAAAATCTGATTTTGGAGCAGTAAAAGCAAAAATCTGATTTTGTAGCAGTAGAAATCCGACTTTGTAGCAATAAAATCCATTTTCGTAGCAGTAAAAATCTAATTTTGTTGCAATAAAAGCTATTTTTATAGCAGATTGAAATTCTAATGCTAATAAACTCCTAAAAATTAAAATGATTGCTATCTTGAAAATATTTTGACATTTGGAAGAATAATTAAACAAATGAAATTTCTCCACACTTTTTGCTAACTCTGAACATTCTAAACGACAATGGGGTTACCGATTGCAATAATAATGAAAAATTAGGTGTAGAAAGGGGAAAAAAAATCTGTTTTTGGAGGCATGGGATTGCAAAAAGACAGAAAAAAGGGGGAAAGCACTTGAAATGGGAAAATGAGATATTATTTAAAATAGTGCATGTATAACACAATTAAGAAGGTTATTTTATTCGCAATAACATTGTCAATATTTCTGTTTAATTCTTGCTTTATTTAGGGTGAGAGACAATCAAATAAATAATTCATGCAAATACTGTAAGTAATTGTGAAATGAAAGTTTCTATTTTAAGTTCATAATTCTGATGCAATGTTTTATACAGAAATCTTAGCTAGTTCTTGAATTCAAATTTTAACTTGCTTTTTACTCAAAACATCAGTTAATAAACATGGGAAGCTAATGTTTAACCTGCCACTCAACTGCAAAAAAATCCGATGAAAACAGTGTCGCAACAAATTTTCTGCGATTCTTTGATGAAATTAGAGTTTTTCGATATATTTTGACAAAATTAGCATTTTTCTGCGATCCCTTGACGAAATGCGCATTTTTTGAGCGATCCTTAGACAAAATTCGCGTTTTTTTCGCCATCCTTTGGCGAAATTCGCATTTTGTCGGAGATCCTTTGGCAGAATTCGCGATCATTTGACGAAATTCGCGTTTTTTCCGCGATTCTTTGACAAATTTCCTTTTTTTCTGCCATTGTTTGACGAAATTTGCATTTTTTCCTGAGATCCTTCGACAGAATTCGCATTTTTTCTGAGATCCTTTAACAGAATTCACGGGTTTTTTTTGCACTTTTTTGACGAAATTTGCGTTTTTTCTCAATCTTTTGACGAAATTCACAATTTTTCTGAGATCTTTTGAAAAACTTCGCATTTTTCCCGCCATCCGTTGACGAAATTCGCGTTTTTTCCGCGACCTTTGATAAAATTCGCGTTTTTTCCACGACCTTTTGATAAAATGCGCATTTTTTTCAGCGATCATTTATCAAATTCGCGTTTTATCCTCCCTCCCTTTATCGAAATTGACGTTTTATCCGCCATTAAGAAAATTCGTGTTTTTTGTACGATCCTTTGATGAAGTTACTATTTTTCTGCAGTTCTTTGACGAAATCCTCGTTTTTTCCGCGATCCAAAGACGAAATTTGAGTTTTTTTTAGCTGTACTATATCGAAATTTTTTTTTTCGCGATCGTTTGACGAAAATCGGGTTTTTTCCCCGATCCTTTGCAAAATTAGCTTTTTTTTTGCGAACGATTGATGAAATTGTTTTTTTGGCGACAATTTTCGAAATTCGTGATATTTTTTAATCACGAATTTTCCGATTGATGACCGATTTTTTTTAAATTTCGGAACAAATCACCCCTGAGAGAAACGGCAAAAAAGCGGAAAATCGCCGATCCGCGGAAGAATTTCATGCCTGTACTAAGTACATTTTGGGTGCAGTCTTGGCGCAAATATAAGAAAAAACACTATTTCTGCGTAGATATGCGCAGCACTTTAAATCCTGGAAGTGGTTACAGTAAATTTCAGCGACTTTTGCCGTGCTCAGATGCGGCGGGTTACTGATCGCCCGTGCACAAGTGTCATACAAATATACTAGCCCCCTCCAAAGCGAAATCCTGGGTGCGCCACTGCTCGAGAAGCTGCATTGCTATGATTTTTTTTTTTTTTCTAAAAATTGCAGGATGAAGTTGTTTGCATCAAAATTCCTTGTTTATTTATTTTTTTATACTACTGTTAAGTTTTCTGCAGGTACGTAATAAATGCAAATAAGAGAAATTTGGAAGGTTTTATCTTTATTTAGTACGAAAATGTGAGCAGGTATAGCATACAACAGTCATAAATAACATGTACAACGTATGAAATTAGAGTTTAATTTAGAGGTAGCCAAATAGTCAAAAAGCTAATTGGAAGTGTCTTTTGCCGCCAAAGTATTTACAGAATTAGCCAAATAGCGATAGCCAAAGAAATATGTTATATCATTCCCATTTTGTTGTTCCGCATTTCGTAAACCTGCTACCATTGCACAAAAACGAAAAAAAAAATCTCATATTGCATCCGCGCTGCGGCAACACAAATTTGTCTCGTGTTCTCAATGCAAGCGTCTTCAATAACGTCATTTGCATCAGATACGAAGCTTACGAAAAAGACAGGCTACCGCAGTACATTCCTCGTATCTTATTTTACAGACCGCTGGAGTCATGCGATGCTCGAATGCACCAATGCAGGTATGAGAAAAGAGCAGCACGTCACACTAGTGGTCTGTAAAAAAAGACACTTGGGATGCACCGCGGTAGCCTTAGCCTCGCATCAGACACGACTCCAGCATATGGCGAAAACGAAAATCGCATATTGTATAAGCATGGGATATGATGTGCACTAGTTTTGAATCATCAATGTGCCAGATGCATGTCATATAAAGACGAAAACGAAAATCGCATATTGTATAAGCATGGGATATGATGTGCACTAGCTTTGAATCATCAATGTGCCAGATGCATGTCATATAAACTTTTCAGACTTGAATTTATGCGGGTTCTTGCTACAACGTGTAAAGAAATGAAACTAGCTTATTTTTTTTTTTCATAAAAATGGCATTACTGGCATGCTTCCCAATGTGTTCTTTGTATGAATTTGTAGCATCACTTTTGTTGTCTACAGCAGACTGTGAAGGGGATTCAGTCTCATGAATATAACAAAAACTGACTTGAGAAACAAACTGACAATCAAGAATGATGATTAATTTGGAAGGGGAATTTTGAAAAGAATTTCCATTAAAAAAGCATTTGCTGTGTGGTATACAGCCAAATCTCGAAGGGTCAATCTTACAGAGTGATGTATTTGTTTGTATATTGCATAGCTAAAAATAATACTCATGTAGATAGAAATTTCGTATAAATAAAATAAAAAAATTCCTTGGCTAAAGCTATTTTTATTTGGCTAGAAGTTATTGGCTGCAATCAGCCAAAAAGCTAAAAATCCTTTTTTCCTAGATTAAACCCTCGAACTTTACATAAAAAATTAGATAAAGCTATGAAATTATAAGCAAAAACAATTTATCAAAATTTAAAACAATCATTCTGACAGCCAAAAAGCTCTAATTCCATTCAAAATAGCAATAAAGTAGTCGGATCAATCCATTTCAAGTGGTCCAACACTGGTTGCTTGACCATTTTTAAAAAATCTGATTTTTTTTGTACAATAACCCTAACATGATGGAAGTTCAAAATCACTATTATTTTAATTTTATTAATTTTTCTTTTTGCGTGGTGGCCATCTTTGTTTCATCGACTGCAACAATTTTCTCACATGAAGGGTTTACGGAATTGTAAATAACTCATCGTTTATTTCTCCAATTCAAGTGCGGATTAAAGCAATTTGTACAGAATACATTGGGCTAATAATTTGGTAATAGAGTAGTTTCCGAAACTAAATCCTTATTGGTGAAATTTGGGCATAAAATTTCAGTTTTTTTCCAAAATTTGTCCGTTTACAAGAGGAAATTTTTTTGGCAAGGAAAGCTGTCAACTCAACATGACTATTTTTTTTTTTTTTTTTTACAAATAGACCCCTTGCATTGACGTCACGTTGCTATTAGCAACGACTGATACTATAGCTTCTGGAGCACACACGTGGAGCACAGAACTCCCCGTTTGCCGTTAAAAGCACGTGTTATCTTTTTCTTTAATTTAGAGCTTCCTTATTTTAATTATTATAGTGCAAATGAGTCTAAAAAATCAAATGGAGAGCACCAAATTCGCCTTATATTTGGGCGCCATAAGAAGCAATTTCAGACATATGACGTCATGTGCAACCCGTCTATAGGTCGAAAGTACTTGTACTCATACACCAAGTTCCAGATCTGGGACTTGCTTTCTCTTCCCTAAAAAAAAATATCAAAAATCGCATTTTTCACAAGTTCTGGTTTCTGACAGTATTTTATGATAGTGTTATGCCCAAAAAATTTCAGTAATGAGATTTGACTACAAGCTGAGATATGGCAAGGGCAACATGTCAAAACAATACTGCCAAACTATTGTTTTGTTGTAGTCACAGGTAAGTATTTATCTCAGAGTGTCATTTAATTTTTTTTATTATTATCTTTAAATGAACCACCAATTGGAAGAAGGGAATAAACGCCCCTTTTTGACAAATTCATTTTTTTACACTTTTACATTCTTTAGACGTAGGGCTTAATTGTGTGTTCGAAGAAAAGAACAAAAACCATTCGCTTCGTATAGATTCATGGGGCCATAAAAATAGTTAGTTGGAAGAAGGAAACAAATCCTTTCTTTATACCCTTCTTCCAACTATCAACTGTACGAGTATAGAAATAGTGTTTCTTTTTGCCTGTTTTTATTTTTGATAAACAAAAACGCATCGCTATTGATGGGGGAGGCCATACTAGCGATCTAATAGCCGCTATTTTAGAGCGCGTTCAGCAGACCTTAGCAAAGTTACCGGCCAATTGTAGGGCAGTATGAAATAAAAATCAAGGCGAATTGTGACGTCAGCTACAATTCAACAATGGCACTAACGAAAGCTATCCTATTGAACTATAGCTGATGTCACAATTCGCCTTGATATTTATTTCATACTGCGTTACAATGGAGGACATTCCATCTCCGTTTTGATCACATGATCAAGGTAAAAACTTCTAGCGTAAAGAAGGGAAGGCTCCGTAGACGTGTAATGTAAATCCCCGCTAGCCAATGAAACAGTTCATGAGGCAAAGCAGTAGTATCTTCCCTTCTTATCAGTTAGAAATTCCTTGGGTAAATTACCGGTATCACGTGACTTTTTTCAGCCTCGAACCCATGTTTGGAATATCCTCCATTGGTCGGTAACTTTGGTAAGGTCTACAGGCCATGGCTACAGACGATCGGCCACAAGTAGACGTTTGCTCGACTTGCGAAGAATTCGATGCAAAAATAAAAAGTCCATCTTTCAATGAGAATGCGAAGAGTGTGGCGGTTGCGGAAAAAATTATACATCTTAAACGTACTAAAAGTTTTATAATAAACAGAAAGAAATTTTGGCTTGTGCCAGGAAAGAAAAAATGTAGGAGCCATTGTATTTGATTACATGCAAAATCTGCCCATTCCTAAGATCCCGTTCAAGAGATGTTTTATTTAACAAAACTATGGCTGTATGTGTTTTGTGTTCACGACTGAAAGACGAACTCAGCTGATTTTTACAATTACCATGAGGGTGAAGCTAAACGGGCCCGGATAGAGTATGCAGTTTACGGTGGAAAATAATGCAGAACATGGATCCCTCTGTCAAAGAACTGCACGTTTTTAGCGATGGTTGCGGGGGACAAAATAGAAATAACACCCTTATAAGATTCTTTCTCACTCTTGTTGCAATGAATCGTTTTGAGAAAATATATCAATACTTTCCTGTGCGTAGTCATTCGTTTTTGCAGTGTGACAGAAATTTTGGGACCACTAAAAGACTCATAAGGAGAAAGGACAGAATTTACGTTCCAAATGAATATAATCTTAATTTGGCAGTAAAAATCAGGGGTTTTTCAGTTAAACACATTACTTCTAACGACATACTTGATTTTAAAAACTCATGGCAGCGATGTTTCAAGAAAAGCTGTAAGTCATTAGACAAGGCAATAACATTGAAGATTTCGCAATATAGAAGATTTGAGTATAGTTCAAGCAATAAAGGTTAGTTGACCTATTCCGAATTTATCGATTGCTTCATTAAAGCTACATTTTTGCTCCATAAACCTTCTACAAACCCGAAAATACCAGAAACTCCGGCATATGCTACTAAAATACCCATAAATGAGAAAAAATGAACGACATACAAAAAATAATCCAATATATTCCTGACGAATTCAAAGATTTTTACGATATTATTCTGACCTGGGCAACTACAAGATCCGAAAGTGGAGAAATAGATGAATAATAGAGTGTCCTTACATTTTTTCTAATAAATAAATAGTTTTTGACATTATATTGTTTATTATTTCAAATTACTTTGTATATAATATATGATAAATTGGAAGAAGGGAATAAATCCAACACATTTACATGTACATATATAAATAAATATTATACATTTCAGCCAGCTCTATTAGTAAATAAATCAGAATTTATATTTTCTTCATTATTATTGATATCACATGAGCCTATAAGTTGAAAGTAAAAAGTTATAAGGGAGATTCTCAAAAGGTGGGATCATTAAACGTTAACTATATGTAATTTTTAAAATTTTCAAATTTAAGGCCAATTTTTTAAAATAGTATAGTATTTTGTCTATAAATATAATATATAAATATTTTTAATAGTATGTCTACAAAATTATTCACAAACATTAAAAGACAGCAACTATTCTGGAAAATTAATTATTAAAGCATTTAATTAGCAGTTGTGTACGTTACAAATTTTGGACATTTTTTCGCACGTACGTTACAGATTTTGGACGTTGCTCTTAGTATTTAAAATTCTTAAGACTAAGAATGTAGTAAATGTGTCCTATAATTGTATGTGTATACATATATATATGTATAATTAACTTTTTGTTATCCAGTAATAATAATAATAAAATTAAATGCTTTGTTACGTACGTTACTATCGGACATAACAAAATACAGAAAAATTCTTTATAGAAAAAGCCTTCTATCTTTAAAAAAGCAATAAATCAACCTGCCATCTCTTAACGAAATTATCAAAAAATCATCCGTTTCCTTTATGCATTCGTTGTTTACCATTAGAACCACTTGGAAAAATGTTAAAACTCTTTTTCTTGGTGGTACATGCACTTTGGAGCAGTTAACGTTATGAATGTCCGAAATTGGCCTCTTTAGCATAAAATAATAAAATTTTAAGATATTTATACAAAGCTTTTACAATAAATTATGTCATTTTCTGTCTCTGAATAGAATTAAAAACTCAGTGTAAAAAAAAAAAAAATAAAGTCAATGATAATTAAAGTTATGTTTGAAAGGCTTAAAGTTATGACGTGTGTTCAGTGCCCACCTTTTGAGAATCGCCCATAAAGTTTTTTTTTTTTTTTAATTATCTCCATTCTTATTTTTTGGATTTATTCCCTTCTTCCAATTGGTGGTTCAAATAATAGTAACAGAAAATAACGCCTTTTTCAAAGCTTAGCAATTAATTAAAAAAATAATTATGCCTAAGGCCTACATTTTGTATGGTTTCGGTAATTTTTATTGTAATTAATTTTAGTAATTAAAAGAAACCTCAGCGCTTTTACATAAAGAAAAAATATTTTTATACAAGACCTGTGACAAAAACAGAATAGGGAAAGAGAAAAGCTATTAATGTTGACATACTTGTTCATACATGATCAAACGTGTCAAAACACACATTCCTGCTTGTTGGTTTAAAAACCACAATTTTAATGCTGCTTTCCAGCCCCTGAAACTTGTTCCTACCATAAGTATGTTCCTGTAAATTAGGGATGCACAATCTGTGGCCCGCGATGGGTAACGTGTGGCCCGCGAACTTCGTCAATTTATAACTGGAAAAAATTGCAATTTTTGTCCAAAAGTCGCAGGAAAAAAATCATGAATTTCGTCCCCGCGGGAAAATTTGAAAATTTTGTTGGTCAAATAAGAATCGCGAATTTCGTTGATTGGACGTGGAAAAATCGTAAATTTCCTTGATCAGGCAACGAAAAATCGCGAATTTGGTCGATGAAGCACGGAAAAAAACCGAAAATTTCGATGATCGGGCGCGGAAAAATCAGGAATTTCGTTTGTCGGGCACGGAAAAATCACGAATTTTGTTGATCAGGCGCGGGAAAATCGCAAATTTCGTTGATGGACGAAAAAATCATAAATTTTGTTCATGATGTGAGGAAAAATTGCAAATTTTCTTGATCGTAAGTTTCGTCAGCCGCGAGTAAATATCGCGAATTTCGTCAATTTGCCGCGGGAAAAAAATTGCCAATTTCGTCAGTGATTTAAGATTGGGGAATTTCGTAGATCGGGTGCGGAAGAATGGCGAATTTTGTCGATAAGGCTCGGGAAAATCGCAAATTTCATTGATCGGACACGGAAAAAGCGCGAATTTTATCGGTCAGGAGCAGAAAAATCTCAACTTTCTTGATCGGTCATCGAAAAATCGTGGAATTTTGTACTTGACGAGTGGGGAAAAAACGCAAATTTCGCTGATCGGGAACGAAAAAGTCGGGCTAGGAAAAATCGCGAGTTTTGACGATCAAGCGCGGGAAAATAACAAATTTCGGTGATCGGGCACGGAAGAATAGCAAATTTGGTCTATGAAGCACGGAATAAACCGCAAATTTCGCTGATCGAGCGCGGAAAAATCACGAATTTCATTTGTCGGGGACGGAAAAATCACGAATTTTGTCGATCAGGCGCGGGAAAATCGCAAATTTCGTTGATCGCGGACGAAAAAATCATAAATTTTGGTGATGATGCGAGGAAAAATTGCACATTTTCTTGATCGACTGCGGAAAAATCGTGAGTTTCGTCAGTCGCGAGTAAATATCGCAAATTTCCTCAATTTGCCGCAGGAAAAAATTGCCCATTTCGTCAGTGAGTTAAGATTGGGGAATTTCGTAGATCGGGCCGAAAAAAATCGCGAATTTCGTTGATCGGATGCGGAAGAATAGCGAATTTTGTCGATAAGGCTCGAGATGTTTCGTCTATTTATCGGGAATTCCGTCAATTTGCCGCGGGAAAAATTGCAAATTTCGTCCGTCAGTTAAAAATCGCGAATTTCGTTGATCGGGCTCCAAAAAATCGTAAGCTTCGTGAAACGGACACGGAAAAATCGCGAGTTTTGTCAATCGGGCTCAGAAAAATCATAAATCTTGCTGGTTTGGCACAAAAAAATCGCGAATTTGTCGATCAGGCTCGGAAAAATCGCAAATTTCGTTGTCAGGCACAGAAAAATCGTGACATTTCTCGATGATGAGCGGAAAAATTGAAAATTTCGTTGATTGGCTGCGGGAAAATCGCGAGTTTCGTCAGATTATCGCGAGAACAAATCGCAAATTTCGTGAGAGTCAGTTAAAAATCCCGAATTTCGTTGATCGTTCGCGGAAAAATGGAAAATCTCGTCGGTCAGAGGTGAAAAAATCACAAATTTCGTCGTTCTTGCACGAAAAAAATCGCGAGTTTTTGTCGATCGGGATCCGAAAAATCGCGAATTTCGTTGGTCGGGCACGAAAAAATCGCGCATTTTGTCGATCCGGCGCGGAAAAATCGCAAATATCGTCTATCGGTTACAGAATAATAGGAATTTCGTCAACCAGGTGCGGTTAGATAGCGAATTTCGTCGATCCGATCCGGAAAAATCGCTAATTTTGTCGATCGAGCGCGGAAAAATCGCTAATTTTGTCGATGGAGCGCGGAAAAATCGCTAATTTTGTCGATCGAGCGCGGAAAAATCGCTAATTTTGTCGATCGAGCGCGGAAAAATCGCTAATTTTGTCTATCAGGCACGGAAAATCCAAATTTCGTTGATCGGGAACGGAAAAGTTGATCAGGCGCGTAAAAATCTCAAATCCTGTTGATCGGCTCTTCCTGCCACCTCCGTTCATAAATTTCGCCCTTTTTTTCAGCACCAGCCATTTTCATGCCTATATTTGTTTTTTAGCACTTTTAATAAAACAAAATTTACTTCCCCGAATAATGTCCAGGAATATTATCACTCTTTCAAATTAATCCTTGTTACATATAAAAACGTAAACTGTTGATATATCCTTGCCAACTGAATTGTATATGTTGACTGGGTAGAGGAACCTAGAGGGGTAACCACCCCCCCCCCCCAACCTCCCCGAAATAGAATTCTCTTGGTGTGACTGATGTGGCCCTCGATAACCCAGACATTTTGGAAAGTGGCCCTTCTCTTAAAAATGTTGTGCACCCCTACTGTAAATGAAACATTTATACGATGTTACCATGCCTTAAGTAATTTGCAAAAAGTAAAGATGTCCAGAGCCCTTTTAAAATTTATACTGCAGAAAAATGGCATTGTTGCATGATAAGAAGTAAGCTAGGATTTATTAATGAAGTGAGACTTGAACATAGTGATTTCAAAGTTCATTTCTATGAGTTAGCAGGGCCAAGAACTTCAATCAAGTTATCAAGAAATGACAAGACTTCGTTCCTACAAATAAAATTTTGAGAAAAATCAAAATTATGGTTTTTAAGCCAATAAGCAGGGATGTGTTTTGACATGTTCGATCATGTCTCAACAAGTATGTCAACATTAAGAGCTTTTCTCTTTCCCTATTCTTTTTTTGTCTCAGGTCTTGTATAAAATATTTTTTTTTTCGTTATGTAAAAGTGCTAAGGTTTCTTTTACTTAGTAAAATTACTTACAACAAAAATTACTGAAACCATACAAAATGTAGTCCTTAGGCATAATTATTTTTTTAATTAATTGCTAAGCTTTGCAAAAGGCTTTATTTTCTGTTACTATTATTTAAAGATAATAAAAAATGTAAATTTAAATGACACTCTGAGATAAATACTTAACTATGACTACAACAAAACAATAGTTTGACAATATTGTTTTGACATGTTGCCCTTGCCATATCTCAACTTGTAGTCAAATCTCCTTACTGAAATTTTTTGTGCATAACACTACCAGAAAATACTGCCAGAAATCAGAACTTCGGATTTTTATCTCGTGCCCCACCAGAGATATCAAAGCCTCAAAAGTGCGATTTTTGACATTTTTTAAAATTTTGGGATTTTTTTTTAGCGAAGAGAAAGCAAGTCCCAGATCTAGAACTTTACGTGTGAGTACGGCCTATTTGTAAAAAAAATATGTCATGTTGACAGTTTTCCTTGCTAGAAAAATTTCCCCTGGTAAACGGACAAATTTTGGAGAAAAAAAAACTGAAACTTTATGCTGAAATTTCACCAGTAAGGATTTATTTTCGGAAACTACTCTATTACCAAATTATTAGCCCAATATATTCTGTACAAGTTGCTTTAATCCGCACTTGAATTGGAGAAATAAACGATGAGTTATTTTCAATTCCGTAAACCCTTCATGTGAGAAAATTGCTGCAGACGATGAAACATAGATGGCCGTCATGTACAAAGAAAAATTAATAAAATAATAGTGATTTTGAACTTCCATCATGTTAGGATTGTTGTACAAAAAATTTCAGATTTTTAAAAATTGTCAAGGATTTTCTGGACCACTTGAAATGGATTGACCCAGTCGTCATTTTTATGAATTCAGCAACACATAAACTCCTGACCTGCTGTTCCGCGGTGTTTTTTATTTTGACATATAGCCGAAATCCAAAAGTCTTTGGATGTTTTGCGTATGTGCACTAGTATCTAAACTACAAAGTTATAACGGTGGTTAATTTTTAAACGCTCAAATCGTACAGCTTGCAATTCTTCCGTTTTATATGCCTTCGATGAATTCGAAAAAATTAATAGAGGCATCTCCTACATTGTACATACAGGGTGGTACCGAATTCGACCGACAAATTTAGAGGGGTGATAGTAGGCATCAAGAGGATGAAAAATTGCCATAGAAAATGGGGTCGCAAACGGCTTATTTAGTCACAAACACAGGGTGTTTAACCCTAACTGAACTCGGGTTGATGATAATAATTTTAAGAAAATATAAATTACTGCTATGAAAATGTAACGATATGTAACTCGTTTGGTATGAAATGTGACAACATTATAAAAAGTTCTGGAAAAACAGGCAACTCACGCAATCGATGATACCATATGAATTGGTAATCGCAGTCCAAAATGTGAAGCATCAAGTGCATACTGCTGGTGCGTATAATGGAAACTTCTACTGTACTCTAGCTTAAATCTAACATTTTTTCTTTTATCCATTTGATTGATTTTAATTCATCTGATCAAATGGATAAATAAAGCTATATAATCTATAAATAAGACAAAGTTTCGCTCTGTTCGTGTGCAATAGCTAGCGAAGTCTACCGCACATAGAAGTCTGAAGATTCGGGTGAGGATAGTCCAAGGCAGGTCCTGATACACCTAACACCTGAGGCCCAGATTTTTAATTTCTTAAAACCCGGCCACTTTTAAGTTTTTATGCCCTAATTTCTTAATAACTTGCCTCCCTTTTTATCCGATCATCTTCATTTTTAGGCCCTTTCCCCATTTAGTTGTTCCTCAATATCTACATGGCAGTTAAGAACCTGGGGTCCGGTCTAGGGCCCCTTGAGATTTTTGTGTCTTAAACTGTTAATAAATTGCCCACTTTTAATCAGATCTTCGTTTATTGGGCCCTTTTTTCAATTAGTTATTCCCCCGTTTCTTCATTCCAGTTAAAATCCTGGGGCCGGGCCCCTTGAACATTTTGTGCGCCATGCAATTTTTCTCTAATTGTGTCACCCTCTCAATGCATAACTTTAAAGTTGAGTCTTGGACTCCTCTCCACGGGTGAACACTCTCATTTTTATTGGGTCCATTTTTAAAGCATCCCCCCCCCCCCCCCATTGCGCATTTCTTTGAAATTTTATTCTCGTGATTAATTCATACCCTATGCTTATGTCGATTGAAGATCCAAACCGCCAAGTACTAGGACCTTTTAACATGTTTTCATCTTAGGGCTCTGCTCTCTTTCAGGGTTCGTTGATTTAAATCAACTTGATTTTAATCGTGATTAAAATCATGATTTAAATCAATTGATTTTTTAAAAAAGATCATTGATTTAATTCAGATTTTTAAAAATTATTTTAAATCAAATTCAAGATGCAAACTGACATATTAATTTACTTTACTATAATTTAGTTTTATATAATACAGATAATCAATCAATCAATCTTTTAGAAAGATAAAGCCTAAACTGTGTCAAAAGTAAAGTACAATGTAAAGTTTAGAAAAAGTGGTTTCAAATTTCATTTGAATCAAATTGTAAAATAAACTTGTAACAGCAAGGAAATCTAAGCAGGAATATATTAAATATAGGAATATTTACTTGCCTAATACTTAGTGTTTAGATAAAACCTTTCCATGTTTAAGTAAAATAAAATTGTATGACTTTGTTCATTACAAACAAATATTGAACCCAACACATTTATTATCCTATCTTTTGAATCTCCATTATGCAGGAGAGAAATTAATAAGCTCTGAGAAAATATCAACATTATTATTTGCTAAAGAGAAATTCTCTACTTTGGTGATACCTATAAGCTATAATGTTAAAGTTTGAAGTAAAATCTGAACCATTCAATGAATTTTTGTCTTAATCTAATATAGTGAAAGAACTCTGCCCTTAAGAATAGTCGAAGACGCATGCTAGAGTTATTGAAAAGGATAATACTAAATCTTATTTATAATCAACAGCTTTTCACTGCAATAGCTTCATCTGCTTCAGCAGAACGATTGTTTTCTGTTTGGTACATTTGTATATTAGGAACTGATAAAGCTGCAAAACTCATTTTTCTTTACCAGCACTTTAACAAAAAACAAAAGTTAAAATCTTAACTTGCTTCTAAAATTATTTAAAATTTTATGTGCTGCAGTTAATTTAATTAAAATATGTAAGGTTTCCACCTTACATATTTTAATTAAATTAACTGCAGCACATAAAAATTTTATTGATTTATAGTTTTTCATGTATTTTGCAAAACAAAATATTTTGATAGCCTAAAATGTTACAATTTTAATCACTTATTTAAATTGTGTAATAATATTAATATATATTGGTAATACTTATGTAGCATGCATGTGTCTGTGTATATAATTTTTATTTCATAAATTAAAAGTCATAAAAATAATTTTGTGTGAAGTTAAAAAAAAAATTAAAAATATCCGATTTAAATAAAAAAAATCCGATTAATTTTTTTTTTTAAATAAAAAAAATCACGAACCCTGCTCTCAACTATCAATTGGCTCCTTTTGAGCTCCCTATTATACCTCACTTAAAAATGTACCGATTCAATAGTTTTTTTCCTTCTAACAACTTTCGTCCTCCAGTTACTATATGAACGATAAAAAAAAAAAAAAAAAGAAAAAAAAAAAAAAGAAAAAAAAAAAAAGAAAAGAAAAAAATTCAGACTTCAGCTTAGGGGTAATTCTGTTGCGAATTTTCCAAAAATTTAAGGCCGAAAATTAAATTATTAAATAATTAAATTATTTCCGAAAATTAAAAAAAATCTATCACCAATCCGAAAATTCAGACACAAAAAATATCGCGAATTTTGGCAAATGGTCGCCGAAAAAAATAAATTTTGGCAATCGTTTGCAGAAAAATCGCCAATTTTGTCAAAGGGTCGCAGGAAAACGCAAATTTCGCAAAAAGATCGCGAGAAAAACGCAAATTTCATTGAAGGATCGAGGGAAAACGCAAATTTCGTCGAAGGATCAAGGAAAAAACAAAAATTTCGTCAAGGAATCGCGGAAAAAACGCAAATTTCATCAAAAGATCGCGTAAAAAAACCCCGAAAATTTCGACAAAATTCGCGAAAAAAACGAAAATTTCGTCAAAAGATCGCGAAAAGACTGCAAATTTCGTCAGAAGATTGCGAGAAAACCGCAAATTTCATCAGAAGATCGCGAAAAAACCACAAATTTCGTTAAAAGATCGCAAAGTTCATTAAAAGACCGCGAATTTCGTCAGCTCCCCCCCCATCTGATGTCATACCGCGGCATTCTCGCCAATATCGAAATATGGCATAGATATCAATGTTTCAAGTCGTTATGCTTCGCGGCCCAATTCTGAGACTGTTCGGTATAAATGCTTGTTTTCTAGTTTAACTACGATATCGTTTCAGCCTTTAGCTTACGAGTGTTTCGTTTTTCTGACGATAGGACGTCATACATTTACGAATTCCACGCATCTGGAGATAAATAACTGTATTCCAATTTAAGTATTGCGTCATCGTGCCGATGATGTACGCTGGTTTCCAATTGGTTAATTTCTATAACTGCATGCTTCACTGTTACAGAATTGATCTTGATAAAATAGTATAAACTGGGCCGACTTCATGTTCAGATGGCTCTCTTACATGTTATGTTTTTCAGGCATGTGCTTGATTTAATCAAAGGCTCATTAATGAGCATGTTAGTTTGTTGGCCGAGGTTATGGGTTTATTTCTTTAAATTTAATCATGTTTTTGTTTTTAATAAAGTTATATTTAAATTATAACCTGACTTCTTTCTGCATGTTTGTGGACACCAATCCATAATAACTCTGCTTTAAGTAGTTGTGGCTTTTAGGCTTTAATGGATTTTTGCCCTAGCAGCCCATTACGGGTTATGGGCCCAGTCTGGATTGAAGACCACGATACACGGAGGGGTTAGGTATTTTAAATTTGTGCTTGCATTCCTCAGTTGAATAGTTCAAAGGCATGATGTCGTCTTCATCGGACGCTGAGTTTCCTCCCACCGATAGATTAACGTCGTATAATTACAGTACGTGGAGAGAGGATGTCGGTGTTCTTCTGATGGAGAAATAACGGTGGGAATGCGTGTCTACAAAATTACCGGAAACTGACGATCCAGCGAAGGCTCCTACTGCAACTGAGTTGACAAAAAGAGTACGCGCCTATTCTATTCTGTATTTGAATGTGTGTGAAGAGTTGAGGACTTTATTAACTGGCATCGAGGATCCGTATGTATCATGGCAGTCATTGGAGAAACGCTTTCGTCCTAGCAGTCGTGCACGTATTGTGGAATTGACCGACTCGTTTTTCAAATGCAAATTGCAGCCTGGCGAAGAACTAAATCTCTATGGTGCTAGATTGAGAGATATCATCATGCAGTTAAAGGACGCCAGTCGCCCAATTTCAGAGTGGTTAAAGCCGTTTCAGCTGATTAGACATCTGCCTGATGAGTATAGAAGTCCAGCTTATTTACCGTTTTCCGGATAAGGACCCTACCTTTGAAAATGTTCCGAACGAACTGTTACCTGAGGAAGCAAGATTAAAGTTGTTTAATTGTTCTTTAAACAAAAATTCTAGTTTAAGTACTTTTAATGAAGTTGCTTTACATAATAGTGAAAATAAATATAATGATGTGAAGGTTAGGAGATCTACTAGGCAGAAGTCCAGATCTTCTAATATGCAGGTAAGTACAGCAGATTCCAGTGTTAATTTTAAACGTAATGAATCTAGAAAATGGTTTAAATATGGTTTAATTGGCTACCTTGCTAAAAATTGTAGAAAAACTAAAAATAGGACTCATGAAAAACATGGTGAAGTGGGTTTTATAGCTGAGGCATATTATAATTCAAATACTGATAATACTTCCTGGCTGTTTGATACTGCTGCTAGTTCCCATTTTTGCTCGCGTAAAGATTTATTTTGGGATTTTGAGCCAATCTCTGGGATGGAAATGAAAGCAGCATTTAATGGGGTAGCTTGTGAAGTTCTAGGTAGAGGAACTATGAAGTTTAATTGTAAAATTAAGGGCAGAAACCAGGTTGTTGTATTGAACAACGTCTTATATTCACCTAAATTACGACATAATTTGATGGCGGGCCATCTCTTTGAAGAGAAAGGTAAAAAGAACTTGAAAGTCACGAAATAAAAAAAATCTTGAATCACGAAACAATAATGTTCGAGTACTTGTAAAATGAAATAGGCTCACAGTCTTTTCTTGGTTTATTTTAACAACACAGCACACAATCGACACATATATAATAATTAAAATTAATTTATCTGGTTTCAAGATTCCGCAGACGATGATTTTGGATCTGCGACCTGGATGAGGAAAATCAAGTTCATACCTCGTTAAATTCTCAACCCTTTCTGACAGTTACAGCGTAAGTTAATTTTAGCTTTCCACACCTACGCATGTTGTAGTAGGAGAGCTGTTGAACATTTTTGAGTAGGTATTTGAGGCACCCTGAAAATTTGTGCAGCACTTCTTTTGTAATGCCTGAATACAAAATCGAATGTCTGGCTGAAGGATCGTGGCCCAAAACCTGTGCCAGACACGTGTCAAGTGCCATTTTTTGACACTACCCCAAAAAAGTATTTGAGGCACGCTGAGATTGAAACAGAATAATATTTATATTTAGAAAAAAATATTTTGAAAATGACAGACACTTTAGTCGGCCCAAAAACTGTACCAGACACGTGTCAAGTGCCATTTTTTGACTACCCCAAAAAGGTATTTGAGGCACCCTGAGTTTGAGGCATAATAATATTTATGCTTAGAAAAAAATATTTTGAAAATGACAGACACTTTAGTCGGCACAAAAACTGTGCCAGACACGTGTCAAGTGTCATTTTTTGTCTGGCACAGGTTTTGGGCCACGATCCTTCAGCCAGACATTCGATTTTGTATTCAGGCATTACAAAAGAAGTGTTGCACAAATTTTCAGGGTGCCTCAAATACCTTCCCTAAAATGTTTAACAGCTCTTGGACTATAGTGGTATGGCTATGATATTTTTAGCTCTCCGCATACGACTACACCACAGGTGTTAATTCGTATGCAACAATTTCGTAACACTGCCCACCCATGAACATATGGGTGTTCATCACAAATTCAATATCAAAATACAAATAAAAAAAATGGAATGTTATACATACTTAAGGACTAAACACTTTACAATCAAACTTCAACTAAAATAAGAAAAAAATATTAGCATATGAATAATTAAATCAATCAGTTCACAGTTCCAGGTGGTACAACATCTGTACTAGACGTGTGAGAATAGATTTCTCAGTTTTAACTTTACAGGCTCTCACCTTGCCGTCTCTTCCAGGAAATAATGCAATAATTTTTCATAGACTCCAGAAATTTCTGTGTAATTTATCATCTTTGATTAGTACAATATCATTTAATCTAAATTGAGGGAAATTAGTTTTGTTCGAGCTTAAATGTGCTGACCTCAGATTCAACAAGTATTCCCCTTTCCATCTAGACCAAAATAAGCGCATTAATTTTTCACGATAGTTATAAGATCTAATTAACTCTTTCCTGGAAAAGATATTCGAGTCAAGGTGAAGCCGAACTGGTGGCAGAGAAGATATTCTTCTCCCAATTAGGAAGTGAGCAGGGGTTAATGGTAGGGGGTCTGGACCTTCTGGCGACATATAGGTAAGAGGTCGGGAATTGACCATGCCTTCGATTTCAATTAGGATAGTATTTAGTTCATCAACGGTTAGCGATCATTTGCCAAGAGTTTTTCTTAATGCAGTTTTTATAGTCCTAACCATACGTTCATAAAATCCCCCCCCCCCCACCATGCTGCTCGTTCGATTATGAACCTCCATTTAATGTAATGGGAAGAAAAAATTCTTGTGCATCTGGATGAGTTATAATGGACCAAAGTTTCTTTAAGTCTTTTTCGGCCCGTTTGAATGTCTGAGCAATATCTGTACGTATAATAGCTGGTATTCCTCGTCGGGAGATGAACCTACAGAATCCTAGTAGAAAAGTTGAAGTTGACAAGTTGTCTACAAGTTCGAGATGCACATTTCTAGTGACAGCACATGTAATGAGCAAAATGTACTGTTTATTGTCACTATTTCTCACGAATAATGGTCCTGCAAAATCACATCCTATTACCTCAAACGGATTTGCTTGTTCTACACGATCAGCTGGCAATGGAGCTACCGTTTGGTCTCCTAGAGTTGAAGAAAACCTCTTGCATATAATGCAATTTTTTAACACACTTCTCACGGTTTGTCTGGCCCTTATAAGCCAGAATCTTTCACGAATTTGCACTAGTGTATGGGCAACAGCAGAGTGAAAAACTCTATAATGAGCATCCCAAATTATTAGCTATGCCAATTTAGTTTTTGGCGGAAGAATTACTGGATGTTTTTCATCCACCGATAAATTAGTCTTACCGAGTCGTCTAGAGACTCGCAAAACTCCTTCTGAATCGAGGTAAGGGTTCAAGGAAAGTAATTTAGAGTCTCTAGGGAGCGGTTTAGAATTTTTCAGGCACAACACTTCTTTCGAAAAAATTTCATTTTGACAATCTTTATCCAAAAAATTTCTGCTTCTCTGATTTCCTCTGACGTAAGATTACAATTTCTCTCGCGTTTTTTCTTTAGCATTTTTACAAAAACCATTACATAAGCAGTTGTGCGCAATAATTTTTTCAGGCTACTGTATCTGTTTATTTCAATTAAATTCTCCTTAACGATTATTGTATTAACAATAAATTTATTTCTAGCTTCAATTTCAATTTCAGGGTTGACTGATTTTGGTTTTAATTTATCATCCTTAGGCCAAAAATTTTCAGTTTTACTAAGCCATTACGGGCCGTGCCACCACTGATTTGAGTTTAATAATTCTTTAGCTGATAGCCCCCTAGTAAGCATATCCGCAGGATTATCCCTGCTAATTACATGCCTCCAAGAACTAGGGTCGCTCATAACCTGTATTTTTGTTACCCTGTTGCAAACGAATGGCTTCCATCTGGATGCCGCTCCTTGGATCCAATGTAATACGATACTTGAGTCTGTCCACAGTACTATTTTGTCTAGATTAGTGAAAATACTTTTAAGGCGATTAGCTATCCTAGCAGCTATTAGAGCACCTAAAAGTTACAGTCTTGGGAGAGTTATTTTCTTCAACAGGGCCATTCGAGCCTTAGAAATAACTAGAGTTGCAAAGGGTGGAAAAAACCGGGTTTATTCCCGGGAATAAACCGGGTTTTTTGGGAAGGAAATTTTTAAAATTTCCGGGAGTTTTCAGAAAGTTTTAAGTGTGAATTTTTTTTAATTTATTATTTTTAATGATTTCAATTTTTGTCAATGTAAACAAAACTAATAACATAAAATATTTCAAAAAAAATAGCACGGTTTACATGAAAACTAACGAAATAAAGACTGCAGAAATATTAAGCAAGAGAAATTAAAAAAAATTGTTATTTTAATCGTCGATAAGTAAAAAGTGAAAGAGGCAGAAAAGAGATTCTTCTTTCCTGACATGAATATGAACTTCATCTCTGCTCTTCGAATCAACGAATGTAAACAAAAAAGAAAATAAACAAAATTAAAAGAAATCAATGCAAAAATATAAAGCAATTCTTTAGAAAATTAATATAAAGTATGCCTGAAAACGAGATGTGCGAGCCTATTTACAGCCGCCATTGTTGTAAATCTAATAAATTATAATGACTTAGATTGTAAAATCATAAGTTTTGTGAATTCATAAAGTAAAATCTATCTTTTTGGAACATTCATCCCTGAAATTTCTTTTAAATAAAAATTTCAAATAGGAAAATAACTGGTTTTGTTTATCTTCAAAACTCCTTCAAAATTTCCAATATTCCCCAAAATTACGGGTTTATTCCCCAAAATTCCCGGGTTTATTCCCGCCCCTCAGAAACTGCGCGTTTTTTGCATCTCTAGAAATAACAAAACAAGTCTTAAAGAGCCCTTCGGATGTTTTAAATCGGAAGTAGGCTACCGCTCCATAGGAGTTTAAGGAAGCGTCAGAAAAAATGTGAAGTTCTACCCTGTCCTGCACTTCACCCGAGTGATAATAATACCTAGGTATTTTTAATTCTTCTAGCAATTTTATTTCCTGATACCATGTTCTGTATTTAATTTTAAATTCTTCATTAAATTCGTCGTCCCAGTCCAAACCACTCTGCCATAAGGCTTGTAAGAATATTTTAACCCTTATCAAAAAAGGTGACATAAATCCAATAGGATCAAATATTTTGGCGGCAGTCTGAAGAACATGCCTTTTGGTGAATTCGCAGCTGTCACCTATTGACGCTAAAGATGCCAAATCTATAGCCAGAAAATCCCCTTCAATATTCCAGTTTAGCCCCAAATACTTTAGATTCTGCACAATTTTCATTAACTTCTATAACCGGGTAACCATTCCACGATTCCTTTAATTCTGGTGAATTAGTAACGAACTTTCGCAATTGCATATTAGCATCTTTAAATATAGAAACTGCGTTTGTTGTTAGTTTCATGGCTTCCGCAACCGTGGATGCTCCATAAATTAGGTCATCCACGTATAAATATTTATTAATCATTTCATAAGCGGTGGGTTCCTTTTCCTTATAATTACCAATATGTTTTTTGATTGTAGAGGCTAAAACATATGGGGAGCTAGTCACGCCGAAACAGTGGCGGTTAAAATGGTACAAAACGCTGCGTTGGCCTATGTCGCAGTCATCAAAATACAAAAAACATAAATAATTCCTATCATTTTCCGATACCTGTATTTGTAGAAAGGCTCTAGCAATATCCTCCGTGAAAGCAATTTAAACTGTCTAAAATTTAATATCGCATCTATGAGATTAGGATTTAAATTTTTCCCGCAAAAAGACATTGATTTAGACTTTTTTCCCCATTTTTTTGGCTACTCGCGTCAAAAACTATCCTGGTTTTTATAGTAGAAGAACTCGGTCTGGACACTGATTTATGGGGCATTACATAATCGATAGAGCAATTATCACTACATTTCTCAATAATTCCCTCACTCAATTGCTCTTTCATAATTTCATTATATTTCAAAAACAAAGATTTATCACTCTTTAACCTTTTCTCCAAACCAGCGAAACGCCTTTTTGCAACCTCGTAATTATTAAACAAATTTTATTTATCTAATTCATTACACCATAACAAAGGGGTCATATATCTATCATTCTTAAAGATGATTTCTTTCTGGAATTGATTAATGACCTCATAAGTCTCCTCGTTCTTTTGATCATTAGAGTCGATTAAAAATGACTCGATCTGCCATAAATTCCTAAGATCATTTACTGTAGGTAAACAAATTACATTTAAACAGGAAATTGGGTGTAAATTATTACTGTGAACTCGACCGACTAAGGTTTTACTAACTATTGTTGGCTGCATAAATAAATAATGATTAATTTTTTCGACAGATCCTATTATAGTTTCGAATAAATAATCTGCCCCGAGCAATATCTGAACAGATTTCGAATGAATAAATGTGTCAGCCAATTCATGTTTATTTAAATTCAGTTTATCTATTAACTGATAATCAACAGAAGTCATTATCTTAGTAACGCTAATAATTTCAGAAACTAGCGCCTTTACAGTTAATTTTTCATAAGGATAATGACAACTAATAATAGTTAAACTTATCACATTAAACTCCTTTTCTATGGTGTCACGATTCGCAAACGTATACACCAAAAGCGTTTCCTTAGCTACGGGTTTTAATTTCAACGCTGAGGCTAAACTTTTTGTAATGCATGTTCTAGAGGATGCAGAATCATATAAAATTCTCGTGTTTAGTTTTTTCTGTTCCCTGCACTTGTACACAGGCAGTTTGCAACAATGTTGCACACTTTTCGGGTGAATTATCTGTTTTTATTACATATGAAAATACGGCTTGACTTTCATCATTTTTAGAAGTTTCGGCTTTCACTGAGCTTTCATCGGGACGCGCTTTTGCCGATTTTTTAGAAGGACAAAATAAATGATTATGCTCATAGCTTTTACATATTTCACTAGGCGATATTTTTACCTTACACAAAGATATTAAGTGCGATTTCAAGAAGCATCGGTAACATCTCCCATCTTTTTTCAACTTATATATTTTCTGTTCATCGGTAATTTCGTTACACTTTAAGCTTGAATGGTTCGAGTTACAAAAAATGCAAATATTTTTCACAACAGTGTTAAGCGCGACTGAAGTGGGAACATTAGGTTTTATCCTAGGAGCCCTTTTTTCCCATCGTGTTACTTCTTGATTTTTTAAGGAAATCCCTGACACTGCATTAGCAGCTTCGCGCGACTCTATTTCAAACTTTATAAAATTCATTAATTCATTCACGTCACCAGCTTTTTTAGCTTTCTTTTTCCTCTGAAATTCAACTACTAAGGTATGAGGTAACTGTTTTAAGATAATTGGTATTAATAGATACGCAAAATTATCTGAAGCCACCCCGATTGCTCGCAAGTTTCGAATGCTCACCTCGCATTCGTCATATAAACCCCGTAACAATTTTATGTTCGCGGTGGATTTTACCGGTTCTAGTTCTAACAACTTGTTTATAAACCCGCTTATCAAAATTTCTGGTTTACCGTATCGATTCTGCAGTAAGTCTAAAGAGTGCTGATAAATAGCTTCGTTTAGGGCCAAACCGGAAATTGATCTAAGCGCTTCACCTGACAAAAATGATTTTAAGTAATTAAATTTGTCAATTTTGGTTACATTCTCCTTCGAATCGATTGTACTCTTAAAACTATTCATAAATTCTAAAAAGGTGTTTGGATCCCCCTTAATGACTGGTATAGTTATTTTTGGCAAATTTATTGTTGCCGGTCTAGCATTAACATAAGGAATTGTACTCGCATTAAATACAGAACTAGTATCAGGTTGATCAGAAACCATTTTAAATTTCTCCAAATTCAGTTTGATTTTAAATATGGCTTCATTTATTACATCGTTATATTCAATGCAATTTTGAATTTCAGTTTCAAAAACTGTTCCATCATCGATTAAATCTTGAATTTGATTATTTACTACTTTTAATTCCGATTGTTTATCATTAATATTATTTAAATATTCTGACAACTGCTCAAAATTACTTTTTTCTTCAAAGTCGAGACTTTCTATGAAAGTCTCAATTTTTGTAATGAATTTTGTTATTGAGGTCTTCATGACCTTTCTTTTGCTTTTTAACTTGTCTGCATCCATTATTTACAATTATTTTCATGCATAGAACAAAATTGGGTGCGTACCTTTTTCCTATCCGCGACAAGAAGACTGATAATTCAAATTTGCAATTCAAATGCGGAGATAAACCTTTAATCCTATGGAGCACTCCCTAATTCAAATTAGCACTTATATAATCTTGATATCTACTTTAATCTAAAGTCCCGTTGTTCGGCACCACTAAAAAGAACTTGAAAGTCACGAAGTAAAAAAAATCTTGAATCACGAAACAATAATGTTCGAGTACTTGTAAAATGAAATAGGCTCACAGTCTTTTCTTGGTTTATTTTAACACAGCACACAATCGACACATATATAATAATTAAAATTAATTTATTTGGTTTCAAGATTCCGCAGACGATAATTTTCGATCTGCGACCTAGATGAGGAAAATCAAGTTCATACCTCGTTAAATTCTCAACCCTTTCTGACAGTTACAGCGTAAGCTAATTTTAGCTTTCCACACCTACGCATGTAGTGGTATGGCTATGCTATTTTTAGCTCTCCGCATACGACAACACCACACGTGTTAATTCGTATGCAACAATTTCGTAACAAAAGGAGCCACTTTTGTTGGTAAAAATGGGCGAATAGACGTATTTTTAAATGGTGGTAAATTATTTTCAGCTATTCGAAAAAATGGTCTTTACCATGTTTTTCCTCACTATATTAAACGTAAAGACAAAAATTTTCATAATCTAGAGGTTAACCAAATTAATACAGAAAACAGCTTAGAAACGTGGCACGGCAGATTTGCCCATATTAATAAAGATTACATAATAAAAACCGTTGATACAGTTAGGGGAATGCCTTCACTCAAAAATGAAGAATTAAATTGTGAGCCTTGCAAAATTGGTAAAGCCAAATGAGTTTCCTTTAGACCAATTGGAAAAATTAGGTCTGTAAAGCCATTAGAGCTCTTGCACCTTGATGTAGCGGTCCCGTTTAAAACAAAAACTAGAGGGGGTAATAGGTATTTTCTAACTATAATCGACGATTTTTCCAGAAAAGTTTACGTTTACTTGATGAAGGAAAAATCCGAGGTTTTTAACTGCTTTGTAAAGTTTCAAAAGCGTGCTGAAAGGTTTACTAGGAACAAAATTGTTAATATCCGAACTGACAATGTCGGAGAGTTTTGTTCAAAAGAATTTGAAAAATATTTAGATGATAGAGGTATTAAACCTGAGCGAACGAACCCATTTTCTCCTGAAATAAACGGACTTGTGGAGAGATTCAATTTAGCGGCCTTAGATGCCGTAAGAACTTTACTTAATGCGTCTAATATGCATAAAAGATTCTGGGGGAAGGCTTTGCTGTTTTTTGTCTACACCTTCAATAATACATGCCATAAGATTTTCACTAAAACGCCGCTCGAATTATTTGGGGGAAAAGTACCGTCTGTCAAACATCTAAGAGTTTTCGGTTCCACTGCATATGTTGGGATTCCTAAACATAATCGTGGTAAACTAGATATGCGTGCTGAAAAGGGGGGCTTGTAGGGCTCTTCGCACAAAAGGCTATCGTGTATGGATCCCCGAAAAAGACAAAGTTATCGAGACCATCAATGTTAGAATAGAGGAACCAGTTAAAAGTAAACAGGCTTCTGACCGAAGTTTATTCCATTTGAATGCATTAAATTTAAACGATTCGGAGGTTTCCGATACTGAAAAATCGTGTGTTGAACCCGATAAAGAAGTTAAATTAATTGAGTGGTAGTCGGACAGTTCAAAACCGATAGAAGCAGTATCTATATCTCCTACGTTAGCTAAACCAAATATTGAGTGGTTTCGAAAGGCTGTTCCTCGTTCGGATGGATCACGTACAGATATTTACTATAGTATATTAGGAACCAATATGCATTTAAGATCCCAAAAAGATGCCAAAACTTATTGTAAATCTAAAAACATACCTTTCAATCCAAAAATATTTGACTTCAGTGGTAAAAATAACTTTACGGGCATTATAAATCAGGAACTAGAAGCAAATAGTTTAAATGAATGACAATTAAAGTGGGATCAAATAAACGTTCCAAATACATTTCATGAAGCAATGCGTCCCCCTCAAGCTGAATCGTGGAAGCGTGCAATGAAGGAGGAAATTCAAATTATTAAAGATCGAGAAGTTTGGACTTTAGTAGAAAAACCTTCGAATGTTAGGATCATGGGAAGTAGATGGGTTGTTTATACTATTAAGTGCAATAAAGAGAACGAAATAATTAGATTAAAAGCGCTTCTCGTCGTCGTCGCACAAGGCTTCCGACAAGAGAAAACCATTAAATATGATCAGGTTTTCAGTCCTGTGGATAATTTCACTATAATTCGTTTATTTTTCTCGATTTTAATTTGTGGATTGAAATGGTATCATATTCAAATGGACGTTCGCTGTGCATATTTATATGCCCCTTTATCGGAAATTATTCACATGAGACAACCAGTTGGTTTCATAGAATCGGAAAAACCAGATCACGTTTGTTTATTAAAGAAAGCTCTGTATGGACTCCATCTGAGCGGGCGTGAATGGTTTTACGAACTTCATTCCGTCTAAGAAAGTTTAAATTTTAAGAAGTTCCAGTGGACAAACTGCATTTATTCTCTTAATTCCGAAATTGTCTTGCTTTTCTATGTCGATGACATGATTTTGTTAGGAAAGGATAAAGATAAAATGTTTAAAGTTATAGATGTACTAAAACAAAAGTTTCACATTAAAGTTTTGGGGGAGACCGTTAAACCGCTTGAGGTTAACTTTGAACAAACTGAAAATGGTTTTTCTATTCAGCAAACGGATTACATTGAAAATATTTATGATCAATTCAAAAGATATTATCCACCTATTGTTCCTTTACCCATTTCAAAGGGAATTGTATTTTCCAAAAAGGATTGCCCTCAAATAAATTAAGAAATTGCTGAAATGGAAGAAATTCCGTTCTGCTTCGCGGCCCAATGGACTTTATTCCAAATCTGGGTTCGAGGCTGAAAAAGTCACATGATACCGGTAATGGAGGATATTCCAAATATGGGTTCGAGGCTGAAAAAAGTCACGTGATACCGGTAATTTACCCAAGGAACTTCTAACTGATAAGAAGGGAAGATACTACTGCTTTGCCTGATGAACTGTTTCATTGGCTAGCGGGGATTTACATTATACGTCTACGGAGCCTTCCCTTCTGTACGCTAGACGTTTTTACCTTGATCACGTGATCAAAACGCAGATGGTATATCCTCTATTTACCCAAAGAACTTCTAACTGATAAGAAGGGAGGCTACTACTGCTTTCCGCATGAACTGATTAACTGGCTGGCGAGGGTTTTTCATTACGTCTACGGAGCGTTCCCTTCTTTACGCTAGAAGTTTTTACCTTGATCACGTGATCAAAACGTAGATGGAATATCCTCCATTCTGAGACTGTTTGGTATCAATGCTTGTTTTCTAGTTTAACTACGATATCGTTTCAGCCTTTAGCTGACGAGTGTTTCGTTTTTCTGACGATATGACGTCATACATTTACGAATTCCATGCTTCTGGAGATGAATGACTGTATTCCAATTTAAGTATTGCGTCATCGTGCCGATGACGTACGCTGGTTTCCAATTGGTTAATTTCTATAACTGCATGCTTCACTGTTACAGAATTCATCTTGATAAAATAGTATAAATTGGAGCGACTTCATGTTCAGATGGCTCTCTTACATGTTATGTTTTCAGGTATGTGCTTGATTTAATCAAAGGCTCATTAAATGAGCATGCTAGTTTGTCGGCCGAGGTTATGGCTTTATTTCTTTAAATTTAATCATGTTTTTAATTGTTTTTAATAAAGTTGTGTTTAGATTATAACCGGACGTCTTTCTGCATGTTTGTGGACACCAATCCATAATAACTCTGCTTTAATCCGTTCACGCTGGCACCGATATTCATGTTTTTCGCTGTGAGGCGGCGCTGGAATTCATACTTCGCTTTATCTAGCGGTGCGGTACTGTAGCTTATTCAGACGCTGTATGGAATCAGGAGCGGATTTATGAAGTGAGGGGCCCCTCTCACTGGAACTTTTTGTTGCCCTTCCATCTTGAAAAATTGTGTACATTTAGAATTTTAAAATAATAGATATTCAAAATTTAATTACAATAATTACTTACAAATGAATTAAAATGTATTCAAATCGTTAAGGATTAATTACACAAAATTCATTTCATGTTCAAATTATATCAGATTATTTTACATGAATTTATATACTGTGGCGGATAAATGTGCTAAAATTATGTATCTTATCTTCCTTTCCATTTTTAAGAACATAAAATGTAATTCAAACTTCAAACCAAGGTAAATCAGAAACTAAGGAGACAATATTTTAGTGTCTGTTGAGCTATAACTCAAAAACTCTTTTCTCTTCTTTTCGTTTTTGGCTCATTTATGACAAGAAATAAGATATAAATGTATGGGGTTTTAATGCATGGGACTGCAGCGGCCTGCACTGCATCCCATTATCTTGCTTGCAATTTTAATTCCATGTTTTAATAAACGATTTCAGAAATCAAATAAATTCATCAAGTATAATCAAATTAAATTATATTTTCTTCTTTTCGTTACATAACTGGGTTCTTAGAATGACAATTGCTTTCCAGATGTAAAAAGAATTCGAAGCTCCACAAGTTATTTTAAAGCCATCTGCACTGCATTTTTATGTAAATATATTTCTAAACACTGATTTAATTACTAATATGTATATAGGTTTGTAATTAAGTGTGTCTTAATAACGAATTCCATAAAAAATGGCCCCAAAAATGTAAAAGTGGCACTTCCATAACTGCGATTTGCGAAAAATCTGCTAAAACGGAAAACATTCCTATTGAGTTTAACTATGGAGAACATCGTCTTTGACGGTCATGATATATCTCATTGTCGTGTGTAATTTTTGATCTGGATGTGGAGAATTTTTTTGAGAAGGTAAAAGTATGAACAATGCAATAATAAACGGTGCAATAATAAAATAGTAATTTCTAGCTGACCCGCCCTGCGTTGCTTGGGCCCGTTATAATAACCTTAAACAAAACTAAAATATGTATGATTTTATATTTTAGTAAAATCAGGGCACCAATGCCTTTGGCAGCGTGTTCCCAACAAACCTCTTTTCGAACGAACTTGTGACCTGGGTCCCCGCGGCGGCCTAAGGCAACGTATATCGGGAGTGTTTCGCACGCGCGGAAGACAATCGAAAACCAAGTTGAATGGCAAAAACCCTGTAATAATCGGGCCCATAGAACCTGAGACAAGAATGTGCCTTTGGCGGGGGAAAATGGAACTAAAAGCTGTAAGACAAATGTAAGCTAAATTGAATGAACCAATTTTCGTTGAAATCGAACCCATAGAAACCGAGAAAAGAATACATCGTTAATCTTCGAAAATGGTGGTAAAAGAAGTTCAAGATAAACTTTCATAATGCAGAAAATTGCAAAATCATAATCTAAGTTGAACGAACCAATTCCCGTTGAAATCGGACTGATAAAACCCGAGGAAAGAATGCGCTCCCAAGCGGTGGAAGGTGCCCCCTCTCCAATAATTTTGCCGAATTACCTTTAACATTAACCCAATATTTATTTTATGCATGAAATCCCCCCCCCCCTATAAAGTTAACGACTTACCTTTAACTGTAGCGTTATTTTTAATTTCGGCTGTAGCAAGTAAACGGAAGTTGATGCCGAAAAAGAAGATTAATATTCGAAAAAGGTGGTGCATAAGAAAAATTTTTAGTAGTTTATAAAGTGGCTGGAGGACCCTAGAACTATGTAAAAGAAAATTGCAAGAGAATCGGATCATTTTTAATGGAGCTGAGCCAAGAGCTGCAAGAAGGCGATTAATATTCAATATTGGTGGTAGCTAAAGTTTGTCGTTCATGTAGTAGCTGAAAGACCTAAGAAGTTGTTAGAAAATAAAAAGCTAGTGAATCCGACTGTTTTTAAGGGCTATAATAGGGGGACCAAAAGGTGTAAATTGGTAGCTGAGAGCAGGACTTTAAGATGAAAACATGTTAAAAGGTCCTAGTACTTAGCTCTTTAAACCTTCAATTAGTGGAAATTAAGCATAGGGTATGAATTAATCAATAGGATAAAATTTTGAAGAAACGCGCAAAAATAGTAGAAAATTCATAAAAAAGGACCCTAGGGCACCAATAAAAATATGAGAGGTAGCTGGAGGTCCTAAGAAGTTGTTAGAAAAAAAGCTACTGAATCAGACCATTTTTAAGGGAGCGATAATTAAGGGCCCAAAACTGACAAATTGGTAGTTGAGAGCAGAGCCATAAGTTAAACACAGGTTAAAAGGTTCTAGTAATTAGCACTTTAGATCTTTAATTAATCGAAATCAAGCATAGGGTATGAATTATTCATATGAATAAAATTTTAAAGAAATGCGCAAAAAGAGTGGGAGAGGGTGCTTAAAAAAGGGCCCTAGTGCCTCAATTAAAATATGAGGGAGTTGATCCGCAGAGAGGAGTCCAACACTCAACTTTAAAGTTCTGCATTGAGAGTGTGACACAATTAGGGGATGAAAATGCATGGTGCCCAAAAGGGCCCAACTGGAGCAAGGCCTTAACTGGAATGTAGAAACGGGGAAATAACTGAATGGAAAAGTTCTCCCAAAACAAAGATCGGATTAAAAGGGGTTATTTTATTAAGAATTTAGGCACAAAAGCTTCAAGGTGCCCTGTACCAGGTGCCAGTTAGCCATGATCTTAACTGGAATGTAGTTGGCTAGGAAAATTTTTAGTAATTTATAAAGTAGCCGGATGACCCAAGAACTATGTAAAAGAAAATTTTTAGAGAATTCTTAGTGAAGGTGCACCAAGGGTCCCAAGAAGGTGATTAATGGTCAAAATTGTTGGTAGATGAAGTCTGAGAAAAAAAATTTTTGTCGTTCATGTACTAGCTGGAAGACCTAAAAAGTTGTTAGGGAAAAAAAAAAAAACTAGTGAATCGGACCATTTTTAAGGGAGCTACAATAGGGGCCTTAAAAGAGGCCAACTGATAGTTGAGAGCAGAGCTCAAAAATGGAAACATGTTTAAAGGTGCTAGTACTTTAGAAGCTTTAGATCTTCAATTAGACAAAATTAAGCATAGGCTAAAAATGAATTATTAGAATAAAATTTTAAAGAAATTCGCAAAAAATGAGGGGAAATGCTTTAAAAAGATCTCTAGGGTCCCAATATAAATATGAGAGTGTTGCACCGGGGACAGGAGTCTAAGAAACAACTTTTAAATTATGCATTGGAGAGGGTGACACAATAACGGGGTGAAAATGCATGGCGCACAAAAAATTCAAAAGGCCCTAGAAGGACAGCGTTTTAACTGGAATGTAAAATCGGAAGAATAACAAATGAACAAGACGGAAATTGTACGTCAAACATAGCAAATGAGTTCGTACTATATGAGTTCGCATAGTTCGTACTATAACTAGGTTCATAAATATTCAGATCTTGGTGCACGCGCAGATCTTGGTCAGAGCTGTTGCACGCTTATGCAAAAAGACATGAATACAAATTTATTACTATTATATATATTAAATTCAGAAATACGGAAATAATATAATAATAATAATAACAATCCATATTAAATATGACGTAATCACAATGACAACCTGGAATCATTACCTGCACTGTTAAAAATTTTGCAGCATTCTGGCAGATCATTCGACCGTTTTTTGAAAAAACGGTTTCAAAACCCTAATTTAACTATATTCTGACCATAAAATGGCCAATAATATGATCGGAATAGTGTTAAATTACATGTTGTGTAACCGTTTTCGGAAAAAACGTTCAAATGACCTGCCAGAATGCTGCAAATTTTTAACAGTGTATCTTGGTATGTCATTAAATTAATTACGTATGATAGGATTTAATAGAATAATCACCATGGCAACCTATAATAATTACCTATCATGGGATATCCTTGAATTAATTAAGTATGATAGGATTTAATAGAAGGAAGAAAACTTTTATTAATATCTTTTTAAGTTTTGATTTGATTTTCATAAAATTTGAAATGGCTCGACAAAGTTCTGAAACGATTATATATAGTAAATTTCAAACCATGAGATGGATAGTTTTTGCGCTATTACATGTGGGCAGACGGACGGACGGACCAGACAATGACTACAGGTGCTACGTATTTATATAATTACGACATTTCCCCATACACCATAATATAACGGAATACTTTTCAGTACCTCTGTAAATAAACTATGATGTTTAACACGCTTAAAACTACTGAAGTCACACTTCCAGATATTATCATCCATAGACGGCCATGTATCCAATTCTTTTCGTGGCCCTGTATATAATTTTATTTCTCCAAACATTTCTTGGTCTATTAAATATGTAGTTCAACGTAAAAATTAATAACTCATTTAAAACCACCTTTAAGCTATTTTCGTTCATACTCAGTAACACTTACAAATTATTTTGTGTAGCCCCATATATAACTAGTGAATCTGCAGATAAGGAGTCTCAACGTCAGCTCTGCAAGTCATTATTTTTAAACACACTTTTGGGTAATATTCAATTCCCTCCAAACTGCAATTTAAAGTTTTCAAATTACGTAATTATTTATAAGAATGAAAAATACGAAGCTTTCAGACATTAGAAGCGTTAATTTAAAAACGTTATGTAAGGATATTCTGAAATTTTCATGAGCTGCTAATTCTGGTATTTTTTCTTTAGATAATAAAGTAGATTTCGTCAGGGGGGCGGAGTCCCTCTGAACCCCCCGTGGTCTCATTAAATTTACATATGTAACTTTTTATTAATTGTGCTAGTGAGTGGTTATCGTAAATCTTAGATTGATTTTTACACTTCCGGGTCTTATTTTTTAATACAAGTGAACAGAAGATAATTTACATTGACTCAATTATAATTAAAAGTTTAGGTTTTATGAACGCAAAAGAAATTTCCTTTAATAAAAAAATAATTTTCATTCATATTTTCTGAAATGAGGTTGCATTAGGAAGTAACACTCGTCAAAAAATATTTTTTCAGGCAATCTAGTTAATGTTTGGCTTTTAAGAATGAAAATATTTATTTCCCCATAGAATGACGTCATTTTCGACAGAGATAATTAATCGGTGCATAATTTTGACAATTATTATCTATTTGCTTTTCAAAAGTTTTTTTCTTATTGAAATTTTTGATTAAAAATTTAACATTTCTGTTTGCCGTGTGCAGACGATAAACCGTGAGATATTGGTAAATTATTTTTTTTAATATTAATAAAACACAAGGCCCTTTTATTATAATACCTCAAAGTATATTCGTTTTGTTTTTGATATATGAGGTCAAATGCACCTTCTTTTCGTATTTTCGTTTTATTTTCAATATGAAGACATTTATTTATTTAACTGAATAACAAACATACGACTTGTGTGCTTGACATAAAGCCCGCTTATAAGTCGCAGACAAGATAGCACAAGGAAATATTACAACACAAGAGAAATACACCCTGGGAGTTCCACACAAAGTGTGTGTGCAATGGAACCAGCGGGAATCGAACCCCCAAACTCTTACGCACAAGCGATTAGCTGACTGGTGCTTTGACCACTCAGCCGCAGAGCCCCATATGAAGACATATATTCATGGCTATTGTTTATTTCATTTTCCACTTGCACATGACAATCTTTCAAATAAAAATTAACTGTTTATGGTAAATTATTATTCCGGAATCTGCTTTTCTTGGCAACGGTAAAAAAAAAGTGTTAAATTTTATAGAAAAATGTCAATTTATTCTTTATGAAAATAATGAACTTTTTAATTTATAAGAAATATATTTGAACAAAATAAATAGAACATAGCCTGCCTTTATTTCTGGGGTAAAATCCATCTATATTTTGTAAAGACAAAAAGGTTTGTTTGTAAAGACAAAATTCACCCCTTTTTGACGTTCATTTGACTTCAAACAATTACACATACTTTCACATCTACGATATTTTCAGGTGTATTTCCTTTGCTAGGCAACAGTTAAAAAAAAATTAAAACAATGTAATGTGTACATTCTAAAGAAGTAAATTTTAAAAAGAAAATATTTTATGTTATTGGAACGCATATATGAAATCCCTCCATAAGTTATACACCGAATTTAAAAACTCTGACAAATGCATAGGGAAAATTTCAAACTAATATGAATAATGCATGATTCCAATTAGGAAATTTCATCATCCATAATTTACCATTTAAATCCTTCAATCATATGGGCCATTTCCTTTCAACAAATAAAAATGGAAAAATCGTCTGAATTGCCATAGAAAAGCATTATTGTTCAAAATATAATATTCTATATTTTCCGAACGAATGAACCAAATATAACAAAAAACTATACAGCTGAATCCGGGTACCTCGCCAACATATCCGCTTAATTTCAAGTTAACCGGATACTTTTTGCGGCAGTTATCGCGGAACAGACAGTCAGACAGACTAACAGACAGACTAAGGGACAGACTAAAGGAAACCAAAACTTTTCGCGTCTCCACAGTAAGCTTTCACTGACGTTTCGGTAATAACAACTAGTAAATCTGCAGATCAGGAGCCTCAACGTCAGCTCTGCAAGTCATTGTTTTTAGACTCACTTTGGTAATATTCAGTTTCCTGCAAACCGCAATTTAAAGTTTTCAAATTATGTAATTATTTATAAGAATAAAAAATATGAAGTTTTCAGACATTAGAAGCATTAAATTAAAAACGTTATGGAAGGATTTTTCGAAATTTTCATGAGCTGCTAATTCTGGTATTTTTTCTTTAGATAATAAAGTAGATTTCGTCAGGGGGGCGGAGTCCCTCTGAACCCCCCGTGGTCTTATTAATTTACATACGTAACTTTTTATTGATTGCGCTAATGGTTAGCGCAAATCTTAGATTTCTTTTTACACTTCCGAGCCTTATTTTTCAATACTGGTAACACAGAAAATGATTTACATTGACGCAATTATATTAAACGTTTAGATTTTATGAATGAAAATGTAATTTCCTTTAAAAATAAAATAATTTTCATTCATATTTTCTGAAATGAGGCGGCATTAAGAAGTAACACCCGTCAAAAAACATTTTTTCAGGCAATCTAGTTAATGCTTGGTTTTTAAGGATGAAAATATTTATTTCCCGATACAATGACGTCATTTTCGACAGCGATAATTTTGCGGTGCATAATTTTGATATTTACTATATATTTTGCTCTTCAAAAGTTTTTTTTTTTCCTCATTGGAATTTTCGATTAAGAATTAACATTTCTGTTAGCTGTGTGCAGACGATAAACCATGAGATATTAGTAACATTTTTTTTAAATAATAAGAATTAATATCATAACACAAGCTCCCTTTATTTCAACCTCAAGCGTATTCGTTTTATTTTTGATATATGAGATCAAATTCACCTTCTTTTCGTATTTTCACTTTATTTCTAATATGAAGGCGTATTCATGTCTATTTTTTATTTCATTTTCCTCTCGCACATAAAAATCTTTCAAATCAAAATTAACTGTTTAGGATAAATTTTTATTCCGGGATTGAATTTTCGTGGCAACGGCAAAAAAAAAAAAAAAAAAAGAAAAATGATTGTTAAATTTCATAGCAAAATGTCGATTTATTCCTTATGAAAATAATGAACTTTTTAATTTAAAAGAAAAATATTTGAACAAAATAAATAGAACATAGTCTTTCTTTATTTCTGTGGTAAATTCCATCTATATGTAAAGACACAAAGGCATTAATTCGTCCCTTTTGACTTTGATTTAACTGCAAACAATTACACATACTTTCACATTTACGATATTTTTAGGTGTAGTTCGCTGCTAGGTAACAGTTAAAAGATAAAAACAATTAAATATGTGCTTAAAAAGAAAATTTACATAAAAAAAAAATATTTTATATTATTGAAACACATATATAAAACCCCTCCATAAAAGTTATACACCGAATTTAAAAACTCTGACAAATGTATACACAAAATTTCAAACTACTATGAATAACGTATGGTTCTAATTAGGAAATTTCATCATCCTTAATTTAGCATTTAAATCCTTTAATCATATGAGCCATTTCTTTTCAACAAATAAAAATGGAAAAATCGTCTGAATTGCTATAGGAAAGCATTAAGTTGCAAAATGAAATGTTCTATATATTCTGAACGAATGAACCAAATTTAACCAAAAACTATACAGCTAAATCCGGGGATTTCACCAACATGCATCCTTAATTTTAAGATAATCGGTTGCTTTTTACGGCAGTTATCGCGGAACAGACAGACAGACTAACGGAAACCAAAACTTTTCGTGTCTCCACAGTAAGCCTTCACTGACGTTTCGGCAATTAAACAAAAACATAATTTGAAGAACAAATTAAAAAAACAAAATTTATTTCCTTCATTGTTTAAGCCCGAGAAGGGACAGATATTAAGATATTTCATTCAATTAGTTCTACATTTAATGTTAAATTTTTGTAACAAATCAGTTAAGCCAATTGAAGATTAAAAAATAAAAATAAAATTCATACAATATGATACTTAAAACAGCCTAAAAAAATTAGATTCCGTTCAAATGAAATTGAAATAAATCTCAGACTTCTTACTTTTTTAATTGAAAATATTTGTATTGCATATTTTGTATTATGTTTATGGCAATTGTGCATAAAATGATAAGATGCATGCAAAATACAAAACTTAAAAAAGTGTCTAAGATTTATTTCGATTTCATTTGAACGGAATCTAATTTTTTAGGGTGTTTTAAGTATCATATTGTATGAAATTTATTTTTATTTTTTAATCTTCAATTGGCTTAACTGATTTGTTACAAAAATTTAACATTAAATGTAGAACTAATTGAATGAAATATCTTAATATCTGTCCCTTCTCGGGCTTAAACAATGTATGAAATAAATTTTGTTTTTATAATTTGTTCTTCAAATTATGTTTTTGTTTAATATGTCAAGTTTTTTAATAACTACTGCATTCAGACAAACGCATTTCAAAATTAATAGAGAGTATCATCATCAGGTTTTGATGTATGCGGTATTGCATCACAATGTGGGATGCAGTTTACCAATGTGTAATTCAAAATGTTTCACCACTGTAATAATGCAGGTTGCGGTAGTTTGGACAAAAACTTCTAATCTGAACGTAAAAAATCTATAATCAAAACATAAAAAATTAACTTCACTTAAATTTAGATACCCTATTTCCCACTCAGGAACGCTATGAATGTAAATAAATTCTGTTGAATTCTTACTTTTAATATTTAACAATATTATAGCTGTGATACAGTAAAAAATAAAAAATAAAAGTTTTACTTAAATTTTTAAACCTTATTCTCTCCCAAGGGGTGATGTAAACATATCAGAAAATTATTACCTAAGCTTAACTTGGGTATAAATAGTTCTCATCTCGGAAAAAAAATACATTTTAAAATTTAAGTTATGTAATTCCCCTCTAAGTTCTCTACCTGCGTAACAATAGCTATCCATTAGAAACATTTTACTAAAATATAAACTTGACCAAAGCAAAAACTTATTCTGAAAATATCCTTTTTATTTTCACTATGACGCCATATTCACCTTTTTAATTTTTGAAAAAAAAAAAAAAAAAAAAAAAAACCCTAGCTCAATTTTATATTTCACGTGAAAATCTTTCAACTAAAACGAAATAAATTATTATTACGGCTTTTGAAATTTTTGCATGCAACAATGAAGTAAAAATGTTACATTTTCTATGAAAAATGTCCGTTGATTTTCAGTGAAAAAAAGCGAAAATTGGAATTATTAAGAAAAATATTTGAATAATGTAAAAACACATTTTGCCCAAGTTTCTCTCTGGATAATAATTCACCCATATGCAAAGGAATTTTACCATTCGTTTTGACCCTGACGTCATGCAAACTTTTTTACACTTTAAATTTATAATATCATTAGAATTAGTAAAGAGTAAAAAATGAGTGGCATCAGGGACAAAAAGGTGGGAAGAAAAAATGAAAAGGTTATGATCTCCATAGGCTTTTCCATGTTAAATTAACATTGAGAAGTGACACTGGAAATAAATAAGTATTGCGCTGCCGCGCAATACTTAAATATACAGCATTTATACTCACAACGTAATGTGCAAAAATTTTGTTAAACTTAAAAACTCATATCATAGCTAAAAATGCACTTCCAGCAATCATCGGTAATATACAGTACTTCGGGTCTATACAGCATCCGAAATCTTTTGTATGTCCCTGCAAATACTATGTACTTTCTATTATAGAGGAAGTAACTTGTAATAAACCTTAGCAACGTATATCAATTTCATTATGTGTGAAATAGTTTAACATAATTAAAATACGCCAAAAAAATGTTTCTCCCAATACCATTATGTAACGGAATTTTTTGCGTGACCCTGTAAATGAATAATAAATATTCTTAGCGCCGCCTATTCTACAGAATGTATATTTTATTTCACTTCATAAATTCATATTCATTTCACTATGTTCGAAATGGTGTAACTTGTAACATCATTAAAATGCACTTTTGACTGTTCCTGTAATTGACCTATAGATGTGATTTTCATAAAATTTGAAATGACTAGACAAAATTCTGCAACGATTACATATTTTAAATTTTAAACAATGCGATTGGGTAGCTTTTGTGCTGTTATATGCGGACAGACGGACGGACGAACCAGACGATGACTATAGGTGCAACGTATTTATATAATTACCTAAAAAACCTAAAAAAGGCCCCAAAAACGAATATTGGATTAAAAGGGAGTAATGTATTAACAATTTAGGGCACGAAAATTTCAAGGGCCGTGTACCAGGCCCCAGTGGGCCAGGATCTTAACTGAAATGTAGAAAGGAGGATAACTAAATGAAGAAAGTGCCCCAAAAACGAAGAAAAACGGATAAAAAGGGGGCAAGTTATTAAATTTTTAGAGCATAAAACTTGAAGGGCCCAGGAGACCCGGGTCTTAAAAAATTAAAAATCTGACCCTCAGGTATATCAGGAATTGGCTTAGACTATCTCACGCAAATTTTCAGACTTCTACTTTCCGTAGATTTTGCTAGCCGTCGCACATAGACGGAAACTTTCTTTTATTAGCATAGGTAATGAGTAACAAAATAAAAATACATTTAAAATATCAGCTTTATGAAAACTGCATTCTAAGTGTGGGGCCCCCAAAAGTGAGGGGCCCCATGGTGACGGCCCATAATTTAATCAGGCCCTCAATCTGTACCGTAATTAAATCGTCATAGAAGGTCTCTAACAGGGTTCCTTTCGGCTCAGACCCAAGATCCCTTTGAATCCCACCCCATCTCTCCACAACCGGTCATAGACCTGATAATTCATAATGGAAAAAAAGATAAGGAAAAGCTAAAACATTTCTGGTAGTAGCAAAATGCTATTTATTACATGAAAATGGTGTAATATTTATTAACTGAAAAATTAACAAAGAACACTAAGAAAATCTCTTTTTCAAGACGTCACATTTCTCTTTGAACTCAAAAGAAGATTTGGGGCCCCTTGGGATGCGGGGCCCCTCGCGATTGCGACCATCGCGACCCCTTAAATCCGCCCCTGTATGGAATGACCCGTCCATCTCATATTTATTGAATATAACAAGTAGAGTTTATTGTGAATGTCTGACAGTTCCTAAGAAGTAAGAAAATTACTTAGAGACACGATTTCATTGACTAGATATGTACGAATTTAATATAAAATGTCTTGCAATCTAAAGAAATGTGGACGAAACGATATAAATGCATTTCTGTAAGGTAGAAGCCACGCCCTTAGTCAATGATATTTTTTGAATGAAAACGAGAATTCTCGTTTCCCGTCGTAAATGTGTGAAGTTTATAATAATGAATTGTTTTTACTACTGAATTTTTGAATATTCAAGTATGACCCACCTGCAGTGCATGCCGTCTATAGCATAGTCGAGTGCGACCCACTTGTAGTACACGCCTTCTACAGAACAGCTGAATGTGACCCACCAGTGATGCACGCCGTCTGATGCGACAGTCAAGTGTGATCCACCGGTGATGCACGCGTCTGATGCGACAGTCAAGTGTGATCCACCGGTGATGCACGCCGGCGTGAAAGTGTTAAGTAGTTGTGGCTTCTAGGCTTTAATGGATTTTGCCCTAGCAGCCCGTTACCCTCTACTGTAATTTTTCAGAAAATTTGCTGTGAATTTCAGAATTTTTTTTTTCACTCAGAATCACCCCTACTTCGCTACCACCAATTTTAAATATTAATCGCTTTCTTGGTGCCCTTGGTGCAGCTACTTTAAATATGATCCAATTACCTTGCAGTTTTCTTTAACATAGTCTAGCGTACTCCGACTACTTTATAAACTACTAAAAAAGTTCCTTATACCCAACTATATTCCAGTTAAGACCTTGGGTCGTTGTACAGGTCTTCTTGAAGTTTTCTGCCCAAAATTGTTAATAAATTAACCCTTTTAATCCGATCTTCGTTTTTGGAGCGCTTTTTCCGATTAGTTATTCCCTCGTTTCTACAATCCAGTACGTCTGGGGCCCATTGAACTTTTTGTGCGCCATGCCTTTTTCACCCCTCCCCCCGGCTAATTGTGCCATTCTCTCAATGTATAACTTTAACGTTGAGTCTTGAACTCCTCTCCCCAGGCCAACACCCTCATATTTTTTTATTGGATCCCTTGGACCCTTTTTAACCCTTTAGTGCGCAGCTTTGCATATATACAAACACTCTTTTAATTTTAAGATTTTTTTTATTCGCGTACACCTAATTCACACCAGGAAATTAAAATAGCAATATTTGCTTTAATAATAAAACAGACATCCGTATTTAAATAAAGCGAAATTAACCATTGAAACTTTCTGGTGTGAAGTCAGATTGTCTGAACTACGTAATTTCTAGAACGTATTCTATTATGGGAATTAAAGGATTAAAGGTTAAGTTTTATAAAATAAATAATTGTATAAAGTAAGGTATTTGGAGACATACTTCTTAAAGTATTTACTAATTTGCATTATTTTAGAGTAAAACAGCCACACGAGTTTTTACTTATATTAGTTTTTACACTAGTTTTTACTTATATTGTAGATCTGCAACAGAAGAAAAGATTGACGTATTATATGAAAAATATATCTCTGATTTTTTTAATTATTTTTCCCGTGTAATAAAACTTTCAGAGGATCATACATAATTTTTTCGAAACAAAATAAAAAAACGCACATTTAAGGGTTAAGCATTTCCCCCATTCTTTGCGCAATTCTTTAAAATTTTATAATGATTAATTCCTACACTATGCTTAATTTTGACTAATTGAAGATCTAAAGCTCTAGCTACTAGAGATGAGACGGGCTCAGCCCGGGACTCGATTTTCATACCAGCGGTCGGGCTCATTTTTTTAACCTGACATTTTTATTTATTCACGTATGGAAAATTAAAAAAAATAAGACGTAATCATATATTAATATATAATCATCAAAATTTCTTCTGTCCCCTATATTCTGTTAATGCTTTTTAAGATGCTTTAATATCTAAAATCTATTTATATATATATTTTTAAATAAATTCAGTATTCCTTATTTTTATCTCTGTTAAAAAGCTGTTATTCTTGTAAAAGTGTTTTTCTATTCTAGTATAAGAACGCTACTTAAAAATAATAAATTAAACATTTGTGATAATTGCAGATTATGTCTGAGATTGATGGCGACGTATCAGTAACTGTTTAGATTACTGCACAAAAGAAAAGCAAATGATCAAAAAATATTTTTAATTATTCGTGAACGGAAATAAAAGCATTTAATTTTTTCTGTTTGTTAATGAGAGTGAGAAAGTTTTTTGCTACTTGATAAATTGGTAAACATTAAAAGGAATATTTGAGGGACTCACAACCATAGTAGACCAAGTCCATTTTGAAACAAAAATGAGATAGTCTATTTAGAAGGTGTATAAAATCTATTTTATCGACTCTCGCAGTGAACCAAGTCTGTTTTCACAAACTTACTCATATATGGCATCTGTTTATAGACTTGGTTCACCGTGGGAATAAATAAAACAGATTTTATGCCCCTTCTAAATAGACTATATATCATTTTTTTTTTTTTCAAAATGGACTTGGTCTACTATTGTTGTAAATCCCTCATTTATTAGCTGTATAGGAGATAAAACGGACATTAACATGTAATAAGAATGTTTTTAAAAGGGAAGGAAGTTTCAGTTAAATATTTGTAAAAGGAGAATTTTACTTTTAAATTGGGTATAATTAATTATATGTGATGATTGATTAATGTTACAACATCACAGCTACGTATTTTAAAAGAAATTTGCAGATTTATATCATTGACGCTCACTGGATAGTGTTAGAAAAATGTATGCCTAACAGTTCTTGGCGCGAATTCTCACGCTCCTCAATTAATTAAATTCTATGAATTTAAATAGCATTCAGTTCAATACAGCAAAAAGAGGAATAAGTAATTCGCTTACCTTTTTTTTTTTTTTTTTTTTTTTTTTTTTTTATAGATATCCGTATATCACTCCCGGTTAGTCAGGGCCGTTATGAATTATTATGGAGAACGCAATATCATTCCCAACATCGTGTATCCATTGACAGTTGTTTTCCGTGCTTAATCGACTTATATTATTGTAGAGTGTGGCATGTTGTAGTTAGAAATTATCTGCTTTTGTGAGGAAAGAAAGAAAGGAGTTTAATTAGACATTAAAAAGAAAGAGCTTAACATTTTCGACTCTCGTACAGTCGAGAGCAGATAGGAAAGTAATCTTCAAAACACATTTGCATCGCGTAGCTTTCATAAATAATTTTAACATGTATATATTTTCTGAACTTTGTTGAAGTCATCCAATTAAGTATAATTGGCTTTTTATGTTAAATTAATGTCAAAAGGAAATAAATGTTCGGTGAACAAGTTCAGTGTATAAGTCAATTATAATGTTTATAAGTTCATACGCAAGTCAGAAGAAAAATACGCCCGAGCATGTGGCTAAAGCATTACATATTTAACATGATACGAAAAAAGAACTACATACTTCCTGATCCATTTATCAATCAGCTGCAAAGCGTTCTTCCACTTTCAACTTTTAACGATGTTATTTTCTGTAGCAGATGGGGGGGGGGGGGGGTCCGGATCTTGATTAGGTGATTATAGATTGAAATATATTCCATCAGATAGTTGATAATGCGCCATCGGAAAAGGCGGCAAGACCAATAAATAGTAGGATATTTTTAAATTGGATCGCTTATTTTATTTTGACAATCTAGACGAAAAAAGTAATATCTTCTGCTATTAGTCGATGAGCGTTACAATCGATCAGTGTTTTCTCTTTTCCTATAAAAAGCATCGGATCTTTCAGATAACCTTCTTGAATTTTTCATTTAAACTGATTTTAAAGAACACGAGAATTACGAAAGATGTACAGTCGTGGGAAAAAAAGTAAACACCCCTATCTAACTCGGCAAAAAATATCATAGAAGAATATTACTGGTACTACACGATTGGTAATAAAGTCTACTTTTAAAAAATGAATATAAACTTTGCTTAGGGGGCCATCTACATATTAAAACGAACCATAACGTTTTTTTTAATAGCAGTACAGTATTATGACAGCATAAATGAACTCTACACCCTTCCATTAGCCTAAAAACAAATTTTTATGCAATTCGTAAGATAAGTTTCCGAGAAATTAATTATTTTAAAACGAGCGTATTTTAGGGGCTGTATCCAAATTGAAGTTCAATACTGGATTGTTGACCGAGAGAGCCCCCTTCATGATCAAGGCAATTTTAGCACCACTCAAGCAGTCATTGAAGACTGCTAGATTACAGAATAGCATAAGAAATTTCAAAATATCTAGTCACTTCTATCATCAATTAATCCATCATTTTGCCGTTTTTTAACACGTTCACGCCGGCGCGGTGGGTCACACTCGACTGTCTCGGAGCTGCCAAGTCTCCGGCTTTTTTAATACCAGTATTTTAATACAGAAAATGTTGTTTTATTTAATTAGAACAATTGGGTGATTTAAAGGAACAATATTTTCTCTAAAATAATAGTGGTGTGCAAAAAGTCGGAGACTTGACAACTCTGAGACAGTCGAGTGTGACCCACGGCGCCGGCGTGAACGTGTTAAGCATAATTTGAAAACTACTTGGAAGAAAAATGAGAAATTTTGGATTTCCATAAAGCAGGACTTAATAAATCTAAATTCATCAAAAAAATTGTAGGTTGCAATTCATACTTTTTTCGAATATTAATTTCATAATTTATATCGTAAAATTATAAAAATTGAAAATTCAACGTATTTATGTTTGGGTATTTTAGTATTATTGCTACACAAAAAATTAGCACATTAGGAGTATAATTTCAGGAGATATTAATAAAAATATGAAAATGTAATTTAACATTAGAAGCACTAAATTTTGAATGTTTATAATTCAAAAACTTATCATTCAAATGACTTGACATTTGGTGTCTAGGCATTGTTTGAACCGAAGATTTGAAATATCTTGTTAATTGGTTATTGCCATTGAAGAAAATTTAGTTTGAGGTCGTTTTAATATGTAGATGGCCCCCTAAGCAAATTTTATATGCATCATTTAAAAGTAGACTTTATTTCAAATCGTTCGGTACCAGTAAATTTTTTCTACGATAATTTGTTGAGGAGTTAGTAGGCGGTGTTTTCCTTTTTTTTTTCCATGACTGTACATCTTTTATAGGAAATAGAAAAACGTTGTTCGATTCTTCGTCATATAAATAGTAATTTCTGCAAATTTCATTCCTTCATTTATTTCTAAAATGCACTTCGTTAATGTTTCCGTCAAATTCGCTTGTTGCGAGAGAAAAATATGAGAATCGTTTTAGGGACTTATCTTTTGATGAGATTAAATGTAAATGTCATAAAATTATGTGCTAGGGATTAACAGTTATTGTGATGTACGAAGTTGTTAAACAAAATGAAATATTACATTTAGAACAACTTTTATGAAACTTTTATTAAACCTTTTTTTTCGGTTTACATTTTTGGTATCGGGCTCTAATGACAAAAATCTGTTTCGGGCTCCGATTTAAAATCGACATGTGAGCCCGAACTCCTCTCTACTAGGTACTATGATGTTTTAACATGTTTTTATTTTAGGGCCCTGCTTTCAACTATCATTTGAACATATAGTTCCTTTAAAAATTGTTCGACTCACTAGCTCTTTTTTTTCTAACGACTTCTTAAGTGTTCCAGCTACTACATGAACGATAAAAAATATTTCTCAGACTTCAGCTAACATCAATTTTGAATATTTATCGCCTTCTTGGGGCCCTTGTTGCAGCTTCATTAAAAAATTATTCGATTCCCTTGCAGTTTTCTTTAACATAGTTCTAGGGTCCTCCAGCTGCTTTATAAACTATTAAAAAATTTTCCTTATACTCCAGCTACCAACTTTTTGGAATATTAACCTTCTTTTTTTATAAAGTAAGTGGTTGACTTTAGAGAGGGGGTGATGGATTTCATCCGTCAATTAAATATCACGTTATTGTTGAAGGTAGTACTATGTTCGCACTGAGACAGTTGAGTCACTTAACTTTTGTGAAAGGGGAGACCCGGAATTAGGCTTCACCTGTTCACTTTGCAAAAAGTTTTAAGAGACTTAACTTATATTAAATTTGTAACAACAACTTCTAACTATGCATAGTTTATTATTGTTTTTATTCTTTACAGCGTGTTAATTAAATAAACGATTCAAAAGGTCATTAGAAAAAGCTGAATAATTATTTGTAAGAACTCAACTCTAATTTTAATAACAGTTTCACATATGAAAAAGAGTTCAGCAGGTAGATTTCCACTCAACTCATAGTTAAGAGACTATCAAAAGTTAGTGAGTTTCGGAAACTTGCTCAAGTCATAATCTTAATTCCGGGTACGTCCGCTTCAAAAAACTTCAAGTTAAGTGACTGAACTATCTCAGTGCGAGCGTAGTATAATTCGTTAAATTTACAGGGGCGGGCGCACTTTCCACTGCTTGAGGGCATTTTTTCTTCGGGTTCTAGGAGCCGGATTTCAACGGGAATTGCTCCATTCAACTTAGATTACGATTCAGCTACTTTCTGTATTATGAAAGTTTTATCTAATACTGTGTTCACACTGAGAAAGTTGAGTTAATTATCAGGGCAGGCCCGTAACCAGATGGGGACGAGGTGGGCTGAGCCCCACCTAGCATCCTCTCGAGCATCTCTAACAATTTTATTATTTTTTAATTTTTTAACAATATATATATATTTCAACTAATCTGAAAAAAAAATTACGATAAACATTTTGATCTTTAAATTGCCTTGAATCGAATATGCGAATTTTTTTTTTTTTTTTTTTTTTTAGAAACATATTAGTTTTGTTACACTATCTTGCTCTAAAATTCTGGAAATGAAACTAAATACGAACATTTCCTTCTCCTGAAAAAAATCGACTCTAGGCCATTACCTATTAAACCATCACATGTTTTGGTATATAGTAACTAATCTTTTCAATCTTCTTAGTGACATTTCAAGAGGGTGAGTGAACGGAAATCGACATGCGTTATTCAAGCTTGTCGGTAATTAATGAAACGCTAAAAACATGCTCGTTTAATCGTTTGCATCTTGACCATATGTATTTAGGTGACAGTAGATTTAGTTAACTGTATTGCTTATAAACGAGTACATTTGTAGAAAGAAATTACGAAGATATAAGGCTGTCAATTTTTACAAATGGAATAAGAAGAAACATTGAATAGACGCCATTATTTCATGCCATGGGTGTCGGTAGAGCATTTGTGGCTAGGGGTATACTAAGAAACCGAATGAGTCTTATTCCTATTTGGTTTTTTGAACGTATCTATTTTTTTTTCTTTTGTTCATGACTTTGAAAACTTTTTTCCCTCTTCAATTTGTCTGATGACAATTGAACATTAAGCGGAACAGCATGAATAAGATGAAATTTATTATAAGGCTTTTGACGAGATATCTCTTCATTTAAATCTGTTTGAAGTTTAACCCTTGACCGGAAACGTGAAAGTCGTGTGCACAAACAGAACACTTACTAATTTATAAAATATTGAACTTAAACATTTAGTCTAATAATAATGCATTAACAGGACCAATTTTTTAATATAACAGCAGAAAAATAAGTTTTGAATACATGAGATAGAAAATATTAAGGGTAGATATGTAGATGCAACCATCTCACAGATGTACGTTTCCGGTTAAGAGTTAAATCCGCTAATTTCTGACACATTTGCTTCATTGGTAGAAGTATAAAATTTACAGATCTGGTTATTCACGCTCAAAGAATTCAACTGTGTTTTTAGAAAGCTGTTTTCAAATCTAAACCAGCTACTTTCTGATATATTCGCAAAAAATATTTATTGCTGCTTACCTATAATAGTAAACAATCTATCAGAAAGTAATGTCATATTTGATGCTTTAGGCTGGTTTTCATGACATGACAACGACATAATGGTAGTAGTCATCCGGTAACAATTAGCTGTAAATCAAGATGTACAAAATGTATAGGAAAATGGAGAACGCTATTCGATGCTTTGGCGCATTAATGTGAGAACTTGGACATTTTTAGAGAAATAGGAAAGAAAGTTAGTTCTTGAATGTGTCAACAACGCGTTGTCGATTGAAAGAAAAATATTTTTGAGACCCTTACAACTGGAGGAAACTCATATAATATTCGCCTACATTTAATGAAAACTGTTCACTACTTTGGTCAACTTTGGGGCTCGTTTTTTAAGGCCCCTCTGAATATTGCACTTTATCCTGTTGATATGTTTATCTATTAACTATACTCTATCAATGTACAAAGAGTAGCTGGATTCCGTGAGACCAACCTCGGACCCTCTCCTAGTGGTACCCTCCCGGAAATGGATACCTGTTCACATCAAAAAACTTACCTAAGATATCTCAGTAGCGTCATTGTGTCTGTGATCTGAACAAAAGTAAAGTACACTATGACGCAAAAGTTTAGACAATGAAGAAATTCTTACATACTTTGAAAAATATTTATTCAATTTTCAAATCACTGCTTGAAATTAATGTGCTGTACATATAAACAATATTTATAACAAAGAAAAGTGGAATTGTGCATATTGCAATAAATTAAATGGTAACAAAAATAAACTGCTGTCTCAAAAGTTTAGACACAAATTAAATAAAATCGAAATAAACAATTTTTAAAACCTGGTTGCGCATCCATGCTTATGTATTACGTCATATACACGAGATTGCATGGAAGAAACTAAATCTTGCATAGTTTGTGGATCGATATCGTACCATGCATTCTCAATAGATGTCTTAAGTTCCTTTTCAGAAGAGTATTGTCTAGCGTTGCTATAAACTTTGCGACACATGATGCTCCAAAGGTTTTCTATAGGGTTAAGATCTGAGCTACATGCTGGCCAGTCGAGAACTCTTATATTATGGGAATTAAACCAAGATTTTGAATGTTTTGCAGTGTGAATTGAAGCATTGTCTTGCTGAAATTCCCACTGAGGACCCCCTAGAAGCTCAGCAAATGGCAGTAGGTTTTCTTCTAATGTCTGTGTATAATGCTGTGAAGTTTGACGACCACTGGTGAAGGTCAGAGATACTTGTCCATTATAGCAAAAGGCTGCCCAAACCATCACCGAGCCCCCTCCTTGCCTGCGACTAAAAAAACGTCGAGGTTCCTTCCGCAAGTCATGCCAATACGATAAACAACCATCTGGACCATCCAGATTCCACTTTTTTTCAGCGCTAAATATGACTGACTGCCATTTCTCTCCATATGACATATGCTTTCGAGCCCACATAAGTCTTTGTAACTTAGGATGTGGTTTCAGAGCTTGTTTCTTCTGCATTTTGCTATAAACGATTGTTCCTTTTTCCAAAATTCGTCTACGAATCGTATCCTTTGATACAGAGAGTCCCGATGAGCTTTGAACTCCACGTACGCTCATTTGTTGAGTACTCGCTAGTCTTTGTATCAGGCGATCCTCTCGTACATTTGTCACACGTGGCCTCCCAGACCGACAT